>CABFWB010000160.1:364737-377238 GCA_902151455.1 Timema bartmani | reverse complement strand
GGAGGATCGCAAGTTATAGTCCGAATTTTAACACAACTTCCTTCCGAGGGGAAGAAAAGCCATCAGTCCCGTGTCGATTGTAGCATGTAAAAGAGAGCCCTGTAAGGTATATAAAAATATCTTTCCCGGTAAAATTGGTAGTCCCTTTCTCTCCAGGTCAAAGAAATTCTTGTGGTCGGATATAATCAGTCGGTTCAGAAAGTGCATGTTAAATATCTCCAAATAAAATTTAAAAAAACAGTTTTCAAATCATTCTAATGAAAAGTATTCAAATTCATCATGTTGGTGAATGAGGTGAAGCTGGATCATATCGTACACGGGCCTTATCTATTTACCGTATTTAACAACGCTCCCAATAGTGTGTGTTGTTGGTAGGCCTTGTATTTCCCCCTTCCCTCCCCCTATTATCTGGCTCTATATAAGAGCTTTGTCAGTCTTATCTCGCTCTGAACACATACAGAGAGGTGCTAATTTCAAGCGACATTTCTCACGGGCAATAAGTGTCCGCGTGGCTGAGTGGTCCGGGAAGCTGAAACCACATCTAGAAGGATCCTGACGTGCGACTCTACTCGGTGAGTATGAGTTTTAGTTAACATTGGTTTACTTGGCGGCTGTGCATTAGTTCTTTTAGCTTAGGGAGGAGGGTTGAATCAATTTGGATATCTATAATGTGAGAATAACACTAGTAAAATATATTTTTATGATACTTTTTTTTATGTAAGCGCATAAGCAAGAACTTTATAAACACACTTGAAAGAATGTCTTTCCTTGGACCAGTTCAGAAACCTGTATCTAAATAGCTTCGATCTCTGTCTCCGAAGGCGGTTTCAAAGGAGATCTTCGCACAGCCAACCACATTGCTTCAGACTGAATATTGTTTCGGAATGTAGTTCCATATATTATTAATGTGGTCAGTGGCCAACAGCAATGAATACTTTAGCACAATGAGTAACTTTCAAGCAAATATAAATACAATGAGAGATCCCTGGGATTGGAATTATATGTATTCTAGTTATCTTGGCGTCTTTAACCACGCAACCAACATAATAAATCAACGTTAGGGATATATGTAGCTTTTGGTGGACCTCACACTAATATTAACAATGACGGAAGTTTCGTCAGAATATAATTTGAGAAATTTGACAAAACTCAGGTGAAACTTTGTTATTATCAATTTTAATACGAGTGGAATTCACGTAAGGTTGTTATTATCAAATTTAATACGAATGAAATTTAGGTAAGGATGTTTTTATTAATTTTAATACTAATGAAATTCACGTTATGATGTAATTATCAATTTTAATACGAGTGAAATTCACTTAAGGATGTTATTATCAATTTGAATACGAATGAAATGCCCGTAAGAATGTTATTTTCAATTTTAATACTAATAAAATTCACGTAAGGATGTTATTACCAATTTTAATACGAGTGAAATTCTACGTAAGGGTGTTATTACCAATTTTAATACGAGTGAAATTCACGTAAGGATGTTATTACCAATTTTAATACGAGTGAAATCCACGTAAGGGTGTCCACTTCCAAACGATGTTCTGAAGAAACGTTGTAAACTCAACTCTTTAGGTTAAAGGGAGCTACACCAATTCGATCTGTCAAACAACAAATTTAAGTATATTCTCCCTAACAGATTTTTATAACTTTCTAACTTTATAATATTAGCATACTAAAGCTATGGAAAATACAGCAAACTCATGATGAATTGGATGTGTAACGTTCATTCCAAGGTTGCCCATGTGGTATCAATGTACAGAGATATCAAGATATTGCTTCATAATGGGACCTTCAAAGGTTCAGATAACGCAAAGTAATGGCATTATACAAATGGATGGTAATAGCGATAAGGTGCATTATTTAATTGTAATTAATAACTAGTGTGACAGTTAGTTTCCAAAGTATAAGTTTCGTTTTCGGCAATCATTACCGATTTTTTTCCTTGGACTTCGATTGAATCCCTAGATATAGATATGTCTTGCAACAAGAGGCAAGGTTCAAGGAATTTACAATATTCATAGGTGGAGTTATAGGAATTAATAATTATTACCTATGACTGTAATATAATACACTAATTAATTATTCGTTTAATTCACTAGTTTTGTTTTGAATATTTGACAAATATGGTTTAATCAGAGGCTAATTTCATATAGGTGATTTAAATATTAAACTAAACATCGCATTTATTTTAGCTGGAGGGTCCCTCTCAGTTCGCTAACTAGAAGAGCTCCTCCTTAAAGTTTATGTTTAAATTTGTAGTAACCATCAAACAAACAATTTAGTAACACCACAAATACAGTAATACAAAAATATATTTACAAAATCCCCATTAACATCCTCTTCACTATACAAAACCCACATCAAGGACATGAATAAATTGTTATATAAAGCTTCTCAGACGAGATAAATGTATCAATTTATATTTAACATAATATTAAAAACAAATCAGGGAGCGTTAAAGTATTCCGTAAGCACCTTTTTGGCAATTTTATACCCTCTTTTCCCTTTGTAAACAAAAATGAAAAAACGCCCAACCCCTTCCCCCCGTCTTGCTTACGTTATATTAAAATTTAAAAAGTTATACAATTATTTTTAAAAAATTTGAATTTATATTTAATTGAAATTATTAAAAAAGTATTATTAGTGAATACATTAATTACTATAGTTTATAAAAAAAACTCAAGCTCGTTTTAATCTGAGGACCAAGGTCCTTGAATCCGGGTCAGTCCGTGCCAAATCAACCAATGGTCTAAGCAATGAAATTTCAAAAATTTATAATTTTTTATTCAGTGGTAGTACCATTAAAGTTGACAAAAACTTTAAAATTTCACATTTTTTGGGATCTTAGTTTATGAGCTATTGACTTTACAAAAAACCAAAAATCACACAAATTTGACAACGTTGTGAAATCTTTAAACAGCTGTAGGTAAAAAAAAAGTTGACATTGAGAGCTCAAATTGGTGTCAATCTCTTCGGTTTTTAATGAGCTTTAATATGATATTCAACATGACTATGGTATTTGAGTTTTCTAATTTTTTTAAACGCATAAAAAAAGTTTTTAATTCCAAAAACACCAATTTGATTTTTTTAATATGATCTAAATACATTAATAATTGACTATTTGTGTGCCAAAAAGCTCATAATGGGACGCCAATAGGTTCCTATGGAAATTATTTTTTATATTATAATGTACGTTAAATTTTCCAAATTTGTTGACGTCCATGTTAAAACCGGAACTATAAGCTGAGTGGTTGACGATTGAAAGTTAATACTAATTTATTTATAATTTTTTGCACTACATAATGTAAATACCCAATATCTATCAAATTAAAAATCAGATAATAGCCAACTGAAAAACGCACGTCTTGACACGTTTAGTTATTACGTGTCCATTTGGGGTGTCTGGGTCACTGCGCAATTCTTGCCTGTCTCTGTCTTGCATAAGCATTGTTCTGACCCCCCTCCCCCTTTGGCCTCAAAAATAATCAAAGCTAGAGCCCCCTTCCCCTCTAAGGTACTTACGTAATAGTTGAACGTCTCCTAACATTAAAAACTATTGTTATTGTTAATGGCTGGTTAATACAAATATATAACTATGGTTTCTTATTTTGTTTTAGCCACACTTAACTCAATTGGAGGACCGTAATAAATAATGAGCACAGAAAACGGAGCTGATGAAGTTACAGCACCTGCATGGTTGAACGAAGAGTTTATTCAGGACTTGATAAGAAGGGAAGATGACCCGAATATTTCGGTGGCCCTGGAAGGTATTGACCTTGCAATAGGGAAGGGGGTCAACTTTCTAAGCATAATATACAGAGTCAAACTAAAATGTACAACTGAAGGGAGCTCTTATCTAAAAACATTGATTGTGAAATGTCCACCTCACGATAAAATGGCGGAGGAGTTCGGGAAGGAAATAGCCTCATTTAAGAAAGAGATAGATATGTATGAAAATGTGATTCCCAAGATGTTCAAAATTTGGGAGAAACGCACAGGACAAAATTCATTTGCAATAAGTCCCCGGTGTTACCCTTCATCAATGGATGACACTTTGATCTTGGAGGATCTCCAACCTCTTGGATTCAGAATGGCGGAAAAAAGCAAACTATGTGACCTCGAGCATACGTTGGTCGTCCTCCGTAAGATGGCCAAGTTTCATGCGATGTCGTTGGCAACGTTGGTGGAGGATCCCTTAAGTTTCAAACACTCCAAAGAGTCATTTTTCAGCGAAGACAATAAAATATTCAAAGAAGTACTTACTAAACAGATTCAAAAAAAAATTGAAACAATCCGGGAGTTATCAGAATATGAGCACATCGCTAAAAAACTTGAGAAGTCCGACCAGATAATCAAGTTGGTTTTTGAAATCAGCAAACCCAGAGACACCTCGTTGTCAGTCCTGAACCACGGCGACTGCTGGATCAACAATATGGTGTTCAGATACTCCTCCGAGACAGGGATTGTCGAAGATATGAGATTTTTGGATTTCCAACTCAGCAGGTATGCATCCCCCACTTTGGACCTAAACCATTTTTTGTTCTCGAGTGTGGACGATGATGTTTTGAAAGACAGGGACACCCTCCTCGCCGAGTACCATTCTACCTTGATAAAGCACCTTCAGGAGTCTGGGTGTGAGCACACAAAGTACAGTTTGGAGGATCTGAAGAGGGACTTCCAGGAGAGGATGCTGTATGGTTGGATGGTTACGAGCCTTAGGGAAACAATACTCTCAGACCCTGAAGCCGTCCCAACCTTCACGGAGATGTTAGATCATAAGGAGGATACTTGCGGGATGAGTGTGAATCCTGGGTCCTCTCCTGTTTACCAGAAGTCCTTGAGGTTCCTCATACCTGAGTTTGAGAGAGCTGGCGTGTTTGAGAGTTTATGAAAGAGATTGGGATATTGATTACTGAGTGTGATTACAAAAAAAATAAAAAAGGTGTCATCTTCTTTAAGGGTAATACCTTCCCACTGCTGTATTTCTTATGTAAATGGCAGTTCTGACTTTTCAAAACGGATAAAACAATCCTCAATCATCTTAGATTTTAAATGTCTTGGTTTAGGAGCTAACCACACTAGTGATTAAGTGGTATAAGGTATTTAGGCTTTTAGTATATTGTGAAAAAGTAAAATAAAAATTACACCTGAGGTGCAGAACCTCAGGTTTACATGAGTACTTTTGCTAAAGTTACAGAGTTGAAACACAAGCATATTTTATTTTACTAATATAATTATTATGTTCTTTGCTACTCTGGAGTTTAATGTAAGATAAACTCAAATAATCATGTGGAACGATACCTGTGTACTATTTATTTGCAAAATAAACTTTCTATCTACTAGAGTATATACCAAACATTAAAAAACTAAGAAAACAAGTGAAAGTATAATTATCTCATGTAATTTAATTTTTGAATTCTATGGAAAAAAAACTCCTGCATTTTTTCTTTGAATTTCAAGATGAAATATTTCCTATTATTTCTCCTTGGATTTGAAGTTGATATTTCCGCTTGAAGATCAAGTTATACAGAAAACAAATTAATACAAAAGTGAGCCTATAGTAGAAAGAAACTTTAAGAAAATACAATGTTTATTAGCTATAATTTTCCTAGCTCAGATAAAGAAAATCAAGAAACCCGTAATTAGTAGTGTTTAAAAAAATTAAATTTGAGGAAAATACTATATTTTGTGTATGAAAGTAAAAAAAAGAGTAATTTATTAAATAATAAACGTAACTAATGACTTTTCTTATATAATATATAGCATTTTAATTTTCAATCTGATAATCTAAGATTAAAGCGTAATTATAACATTAGATATAAATATATATTTTAAAAGTTAGCAAAAGTATAACTATCTATACCTCAGTTTTAGCTTATGTGGTGCTGACTGACAGCTCACAGCTGACTTCTGACGGCTTTGAAAAGCTACCAGACCAAATTATGTATCCCTACGCCGAACCATATGATCTGCAAAAAAACATGTCTTTAGCAGTTGTCACTTCTGACAGACAAAATTTAGGTATATACCTAACTGTTGACTGTCAGAAGTCAGCTGTGAGCTGTCAGTCAGCACCACATAAGCTAAAACTGAGGTATATATAACAGTGACTTGAGCAGCTCCGAAATGATTAAGACCAAGAATTAAAGTTTACATTTAAAAAAGTGCTAAGTAGATCGAAAACCACGGAAAGGCAATAAAATTACTAATCAATAAAAAAAGTAGGGTCTATTTAAATTTTAAAAACGTGCTAAGTAGCTCTAGAACCATGAAGAGGCAATAAAATTATTAATCAATTAAAAAAATTATATCTACATTTAAATTCATTAAGTATAAGCCTTTATATTTGGTCAAATTATATTAAATACTCGGGGAAAACAAATAATTCCAAGCAAAGTGGATTAAATATAGTTTAAATTGTGCACAAGTAATAGTATGGAAAATGCAGTGAACGTCCATTAGTCCTTAAATCATGTTCCTGACTAAGACACATCTACCACCATGCAATTAGCACCACCCACCTCTACTGATATCACTTCAACACCATTTTCCAGTCTTACCGCAATCCATTAAACTTTTAGTATGGTTCTAAAATTAATTATCAACCTAGATCCGATTGCTCAAATGGCTTCAACTAAAAACGATTGTTACGTCAGTGGCAACCTTAATCTTCAATGATCAAGATGACAACGACCACGTAGCGAGATAGTTCTCAACAACCTCGTATCAGAAGTACGACTGGCATCTAAAGCTCTTATCAGTGGAGGTCATAAGTTCTCAACAACCTCGGATCAGAAGTACGACTGACATCTAAAGCTCTTATCAGTGGAGGTCATAAGTTCTCAACAACCTCGGACCAGAAGTACAACGACTGGCATCTAAAGCTCTTATCAGTGGAGGTCATAAGTTCTCAACAACCTCGTATCAGAAGTACGACTGACATCTAAAGCTCTTATCAGTGAAGGTCATAAGTTCTCAACAACCTCGTATCAGAAGTACGACTGACATCTAAAGAGTGTATCAATGGTGGTCATACATATACCACTGAGTTGTTCAGAGCGTTACACTATCTCAAATAAGACAGATCTAAAACAGGTGAGCTAAGGCAGCTTTGAAACAGAATATTTTATTCCTCAGAACAGATACGGTTTAATAGAAACTACAGTCTTACTTTCATAAGAGGTCCGTGTTTAAAAAAAAATGGAAACTCACATTTCCATAATGGTGGGGAAAAGTATTATTTTTTTATTTACATTCTTAGTTCATTTAATTAATAATGTAAGGATACATGAATCCAAAATAGAGTATCATTGGAAGCTTTTGGTAACTTATTAGATGGACGTTTTAATTAATAAACCAAATAAAACATGTATATAAAACAAAATTTTGGTGACTTTCAATCACTGTTGGTGGCCGAAAGTGGACCTCCAATATATAAAACAAATAAGGGTTTAGCTATGTTATGTGACACAGTTTTAATTAGTCCTCAATAAATAAAATACACAACATACAGTCCAATTTTCATTGGGGAACTAGAAAAACTACTAAAAATACGTCAATATGATTTGTAGTTTTCACTTTTGTTAGAATCAATATCTATGAAATAACATTATTAAAATAGTAAAACATAAAATGTTTGTATTCCTATGAAAATTGGACTGTTGCTATGTTCCATGATAATATTAATTTATCTCAATAGCTAACATAATAATATATAGCATAGATATATTATTTAAAAGGATATTATTTAATCTCATGGTGATACAAAACCAGAAAGTAGGCTGACTAATACACAATGTCAAAATAGAGGTTTTTTTTTTTAGCACCGTGTCTTAATACCCTTTCAGGTTATATAGAAATTAAATCTGACCCTGTTTTAAAAGCTGACATTTCTTTTGAAGAATACTGTAACTTCTCTACGTACAATACTTTGAACTCTTGACTGTTGGTGTATAAAAATTAAATAAAATGGTCACATCATTAATAAATGGTTGTGATTAAATCCAATCCAAACTATTTGCTAATTTTTTTTATCGCATACGTGCAGTTTAAACTTTTTACCCATTTTACGCCCTTTGCCCTTTTTTTTAGCTTTTTAACCGTTTTACCCTTTTTATCCTTAAGGTAATAATACCGTTTGTGCCTTTATTTCCCTATTTATCCATTCTACTCCATTTACTATTTTTATCTTCTTTACCTTTTCCACCCCATTTAAGCGTTTTACCGTTTTTTTTATCTTTTTACCCTTTTTGATCCTTATGCGGCTTTTTAATATATTAACAATTTTTGTTTCACTTTCGCTTTTTATTTTATATGATTTAATTTTGCCCGTTTTACCATTTTTACTTTTTTTACTCAATTTTTACCTTTTAGAATATTTTTATATATGGGTCCTTTTTGGGCATTTTTTCAATTTTTTGCCCTTCTAGATTAAATTTATTTTTACCATTTTTCCCTGCCTATTTTACAACTTTTTACAGTAATTACCCGTGTTAGCCTCGGATAAATATTTTAGAATAAAACGTCATACAGAGTAAAAATAACATATAATAATTTTTTTAAAGAGTAAGTAAAAGGGTTAAAAAGTTTATAGTAGCTTAAAAAGGTAGATAAAGGTTTAAAATGCCAATAAGGTTAAAAAAAGTGTAAAAAAGGTTAAAAGGCAACAGAGTGTAAAAAAGGGGTAAAATGAGTAAAAAGAGCAAGAGGGGCAAATATAAGTTTAAAATTCCAGCTTCCAGGGGCACATGTTTTTACACAGGGGATATCATAGCACACTTTGCATAACAGTATGAAATGAGTAAAGCTATCTTGCAGCGTTAATATTTCTTCATATTTTTTATTAGTTAAAAATTTCTAATCAAAATTTCAAAATTCCTGCTTTGAGGTGCAAATGTTTGTGCACAGGAGCTACTCATATTTTAAATTTCAGACTTCTTCGTACAGTATATATTGCGCAATGCTCATCATGACAAACAAACCATTCATTTTATTAATGTATAGGCTATATAAGAAGGAGGTAGAAGATAAATCAGTTTGTTTATTTTTTAGAGGTGGCCAGATCATTAAAAATACCCTATTGCTACTATCACTACCATTACAACTCATGTCAGGGGTCCTTTTAAGAATGCTAACTCAGGTCAGGGGTCCTTTTAAGAATGCTAAGTAAGATAGCATTTTTTACCTAGCATAAATCTGGATCAGATAACCATTTCTATTAGTGGATGCTAATTTTACCCCCCTCCCCTCATTCACCACTGCGGATACTCACTTTCCCCGCGCTTAAAGTCTTTGGGGATTAAATATGGTGAGGGACTTAACCTAAAACTTGAGAGTAGGCTGTGTTAAGTAAATTTATACCCTCATTCACATGGAGAGAGGTATTGAAAACTAAACACCACAGGGTTAGATTCAAAATACATTTTGGTTTTACGCAAATAGTTCTAAGTTACTATGGAAATGGTGTCTTAAACATATTGAAAATTCCCATATGCTTATTAGGGATTGATTACATTCACTTACCTACTAAGCCATCAACCCAAGGATTCGAACCACTAACATTGGATTTCAAACTCGAGGAATCCACCCCGCCAATTTCCTAAACTTTTTCGAATAACGTTGCATAGCTCCGATGGAAATAGCCTGAATTAAAAACCTAACAATAAACCACAATTATCATTTTACATTAAAATATTACGTCAACTTTGGCACAAGAAGGATGTGTATTTACTCTTCGCAGGCATAGTTACCAAAAAGGACCTCCCGCTGATCAAAAGATCCAGTTAAACATTTTTTTAAAATCCAATCTCCACCCCAAGCGGGGTGAAGGGGAGACGAAGTGTGGGGTGGAACTAACATCCAATGCCAGAAAAGTTTATTCGTTATATGAACTAGCTTTCTGCTAAGGCTAAATATGCTATCTAATCCAGCATTTTTTAAAGGACCCCTTGCCTTTACTCTAATTACAGCCTATCCGAAAGTAATTATTGTTTAGAAAGAATAATTATCTTAAATATTATTCACAAATATTATTTTCTAACTACCGCGTTACCGGGTCTTAGTACCTGTTCAGATTGTACGCATATATACTAATTACTCTAATGGGGTAAGGATGGGGAAGGAAGCATTTTAGAGGTATAGTCTTCCCCCGTTTGTGTGGAAGTAGAAGGGAAAACCATTCGGGAAAAACCATCCTCAGTAGACGCAACCGGGATTCGAACCCCAATCTCCCCATCATCAGCAGACCGATCTAACTTATACCATTCGGCCAGTGACCCGGGTTTAGTGTTTTTAACATTTTAATAACTGAGGACTATTTTAGAAGGTTTGCGTTACCGCGAAATTACCAATACAATGTAACGCGTATTAATACAGTCTACAAAATGTATTACTCGTACAATGGATATATACCTTTGTTAGTAAACAAAACTGTCCCCTCCCATCCCTTCCCACCAAAATAAAGCATATTGTATCAGTTATAGTAAGTTGACACTAGATTAACCATTCACTCAATTGTTTTTCATTCCCTTATAAATTTACATCCTAACTCCACGTAAATATGTGTACAGTTCCTCTAAAATTCTTTTCCTTAGACTTACCCAACTTTCATAAATATGCGGATAGCCTGAATGAGAAGTAAAACGTGTTGCATAAAACTGACATAAACAGATCCCCAAATCTATACTACGGTTTCAACCCTCGGTCCCGGCACAGATTTATCTGATTGCCAAACTTCTTCCTTCACCTCTGACAAGACGTGTATTAATCACAATTTGTGAATGTGTGGAGTGCCAGACCTCCACCGTGGTTCGGTATTCCACGTTAAACTGTAGGTCCTCCATTTCATCTCACAATCACCCTACCATTACACATTAGCGTAAGTGCGTGTAACCGAACGGGTAGTAAGACGCGATGATGATAATAATAATAATATATTACAGTTATGAGGGATTGAATAGCCAAGCTACTATAGTCATTCGATTTTAGCTGCATCTAAGTATAATAGAGGATTAATAGCCTATTCTTTAAATTGAAACATATCACCTGGACACGACAATCGAACTCGGGACCTTCGGCTTAGTAAGCCAATGCTCTTTACACGGAATTATCCAGGAATCATTCTGTGCTCGGGTTCATTCTTCGCTCGTATTTGGAGGCAGAGCCTGTGATATACGTGTGGCTGAGTTATTTGATAGATCGCTCATGTGTAATTGACTATTTCCACACGTCCATCACAGACTCTGTCTTAGAATATGAATGAAGAATTACCCTGGGCACGAGATGACTCCTGGATAGACCAGCGGTCAGAGCATTGGCGTAGGCCTACTGAGCCAAAGGTCCTTTGTCTTGTCCAAGTGTCATTTTTCAATTATTTAACGTATACTATATTATAGTTGTTAAAATGGTCACCATCTACCAAAAGTAACCCATTCAGGGCACATGAATTAAAAAATGAATAAGTAAAAATCAGTTTAAGATTCTTACTATGCCTATTCGAATATAGTAGAAGTTTGATTGGAAAAACAATATCTGACAGTTAAAAAAAATTAAAACCATATTCATACATTCATACGTTAAATCATGTGATCTGCAGCTGTCCCTTAAGATTTTGAAACGTAATAAATATTTATTCCTAAACTATACAAATTTATAGGATATCAATCCAGAGTCGAACCTTAGCTTGTCGGAACAGAACCAAAATCACCCATCCCAAGTCTATTCTTGACAGTGTTGTTGTCGATTGTCCAGTGTTCCTCAAACTACGACCAGTCACGTACCCTTCTCAAAACCATTTCCCAAACAATAGCTCCTAATATCGCAATACTAAGAATATTTTTACAAGTTTAAATAATCTCATCAATGAAGTTGTGGATTTCTTGCACTATTTTAAAGTTTAGAACGAACTATCTATCTATTTGTCGTCTGGACAGTAATTGCAGCAAAGGGATTTCTCCTAATACTACTGGAACAAACAATATTTTAACAAAATCATTGCAGCTATTTAAGGGCTAGCTTCAAAATCAAAAAAGCCTTCCTTTGCTATATCCGTAGGATTTAAGTATCAAGTTTGAACAAAATCCATTAAATCATTCCAGATACGTGGACAGGAACAGTCAGGCAGACCTGGGAAGAGACAGAATTATAAAATCAACTTTTTTTAGTTGAGGGTCATATAAAACATAAATATTCATCCCAATAACGAGCCCGAAAATGTTCACGATTACAATTTGAGAAAGTAAAAGCGTTTTTGGGATAACCCACTTCGGTGGCCGCATAGTCTAAAGATACTCTCGCAGTGGATTAGACCAATGTAAAGAGAATAGAAGGTAGCGCCAGTTGGAGAAAGACATCTGATTGGCTGAGCGCGTGACGTCACTCAGTACACTAGCCAGCGCTTAAAGCCGTGTTCTCGCGTGTCTTTTTAGTGAATAATTTCAATTGATTCATTTTTAATGAAAATAAAAATTAAAGGAATTTGTTCACACGTGT
>CABFWB010000160.1:350851-364711 GCA_902151455.1 Timema bartmani | reverse complement strand
GTTTTAATATGTCGCGTACACTAAGCGCAGACAGGTAGAGGTGTTTTAATATGTCGCGTACACTAAGCGCAGACAGGTAGAGGTGTTTTAATATGTCGCGTACACTAAGCGCAGACAGGTAGAGGTGTTTTAATATGTCGCGTACACTAAGCGCAGACAGGTAGAGGTGTTTTAATATGTCGCGTACACTAAGCGCAGACAGGTAGAGGTGTTTTAATATGTCGCGTACACTAAGCGCAGACAGGTAGAGGTGTTTTAATATGTCGCGTACACTAAGCGCAGACAGGTAGAGGTGTTTTAATATGTCGCGTACACTAAGCGCAGACAGGTAGAGGTGTTTTAATATGTCGCGTACACTAAGCGCAGACAGGTAGAGGTGTTTTAATATGTCGCGTACACTAAGCGCAGACAGGTAGAGGTGTTTTAATATGTCGCGTACACTAAGCGCAGACAGGTAGAGGTGTTTTAATATGTCGCGTACACTAAGCGCAGACAGGTAGAGGTGTTTTAATATGTCGCGTACACTAAGCGCAGACAGGTAGAGGTGTTTTAATATGTCGCGTACACTAAGCGCAGACAGGTAGAGGTGTTTTAATATGTCGCGTACACTAAGCGCAGACAGGTAGAGGTGTTTTAATATGTCGCGTACACTAAGCGCAGACAGGTAGAGGTGTTTTAATATGTCGCGTACACTAAGCGCAGACAGGTAGAGGTGTTTTAATATGTCGCGTACACTAAGCGCAGACAGGTAGAGGTGTTTTAATATGTCGCGTACACTAAGCGCAGACAGGTAGAGGTGTTTTAATATGTCGCGTACACTAAGCGCAGACAGGTAGAGGTGTTTTAATATGTCGCGTACACTAAGCGCAGACAGGTAGAGGTGTTTTAATATGTCGCGTACACTAAGCGCAGACAGGTAGAGGTGTTTTAATATGTCGCGTACACTAAGCGCAGACAGGTAGAGGTGTTTTAATATGTCGCGTACACTAAGCGCAGACAGGTAGAGGTGTTTTAATATGTCGCGTACACTAAGCGCAGACAGGTAGAGGAGCGATTACGATCTAACAGGAAATCCAATCGGAGAGTGATTTTATGTATTATTCACCTGATAACAGTCAAATTGAGATCAGTGAAGCAGTTGTGAGTTTAGTAAAACTATCCAGCTAGAAAATGCTCTCAAAAACAAAAAATAAACCTATTTTCTTCCTCTTTTTTAGCACCACCACTTGTTTGGGCTATCCTACATATATGTACTAATTACGCTAATGAGTTAAGGATGAGTAAGGTTAATTTTAGATTAAATGTACCCACATTTACGTGGAGAGAAAGTGGAAAATCATTTTGGGAAAACCACCCTCAGTACACCCGACCAGGATTAGAACCCCGATCTCCTTGTCGTTGGCAGTATAGCTTAGCACAAGAGAGACGCCTTAGACCATGCGGGCACTGAAGCAGACTAATTTTTTATTCAAGCACGACAGAAATTATAAAAAAACAACCAGAATACTAACGTGAGTTAAGAAAAGTATTTTTGCACTTTTTATGTCAAATAATTAAGTTTTACTACCGAAATCTATATTAATAAAATGAAGAGTTTTATTGTCTGTCATGAGCATTTGTTGATATCTACCGCACGCAGAGAACTAACATTTTAGAATTAGTAGCCCCTGTACACAAACATGGGCAGCTTGAAGATGGAATTTTGAGTTTTTATGTAGATTTATTTTAAATTATTAAAAAATGGATTATAAGAAATCAAATGAAGAGGTTTTTTCTGTCTGTTTGAAGCAAAGAAAATTGCTATCTCAGGCAAAGCCAGGTACTCCTAATAGTAGGTAATATATTGCTTTAAATGACCAAATTTTCATAGGATGAACCTTATCTGATAGATAGAAAAAGTTATTATATCTACTTTCACGTATTCATACGTCAACGTCGTATAATCTCTAGCTGTCACTTTTGATAGATATTATCAATACCTACAATAAAACTAATAATATAGTGACATCATATCATTTTGACCTTAATAAACATGTTGTTTTTTTTTTACAAAAGGTAAGTTAAATGTCCATTCGTAAGAACTTTAAGGCATAGGCGATAATCATATTCTGAAGATAATGTTTAGTTTCATTTTTTATAACCCGCTTCGTTGGCCGCCTGGTCTAATGCGCTACTCTCGCAGTAGACTCATACTGCTGGTAACAGGGAGATCAAGGTTCGAATCTCGGTCGAGTGTACCGAGGGTGGTTTTTCAAACATGGTTTTCCACTCCCCCTCCACACAAATGCGGGCAAACTTCTTATTAATATAGCCTCCCTAATCCCTAGAATCATTAGTGTAATTAGTACATAAGCGTATAGCCCGAACGGTTAGTAAGACGCTGTGCTAAAAATAAATCAAAATATTGTAATTTCAACAGCTCTTGAATGTCACGGACATCACTTAATTTAAACAAAAATATAGTTAGATGATGAGAAAAACTACTGGACAAACCATGCAATGCTCATGGCAGATATTCAAGAAATGTTGAAATTACTACTTGTAGAAAATTAAACTAAATTTGTCTACCGAAGAAAATTTTTATTTACTTTGGCTAAAAGATATATTTTACCATTAAAAAAACTGGAAAAATGTAGAGTGTAACTTTAGTTTTTTTCCATCCCACCTTAAATGTCCGTGCGAATCGTTAAAACTGTTGAGGATCCTAAGTGGGGCCACGAAAGTGCGTCTCTCCACGCATCATCGCAGCTTTAACTCGTCAAGAAGACACGCCGCTAAGTGGAAGACAAATGAACACAGACTGAGGGGAGAGGGGTCTAGAGGGAAGTAAAGGGGGCAGGCGCAACACCCCATCACATACTGAGACTTTTTTTTTTTTTACAAAACCTATAATTATCACAGATATGTGGGCATACGTGTGAAACACTCTTATGGTCGTAAAGCTCGTTGCCTGCAATTAGGTTAGTTGGCGTGAAGTACTCTCATACAATCTATAAATCAAACTGTAATCATCGCTCATTTATGCTACGTTCAGGAAACTCATTGATTTAAAAAACAGTGCTTTCCAGAGGCGTATTCTCCGGGTATTCTAGTCCTGCGCCGCATACCCATAATGATATGGACTGTTTTTTTAAATTCAATGTTGTCTGTGCTAACTGTATAAATACTAGTGTTTAAATTGTTAATACATATACATGTAATGAATTATTAATTTTAAAACTAGTATTAGTTCATATTACAATAATACTGTGCTTTAAGTAATTCTTCTTCCAAAATGCTCTACTTAACACAATAGGAAACCCAGGGCCTGCTGCTTGAAAACCGCAAGGCAAGCTAGGGCGGCTCTAATGACCTTACCCAATGTCCAGGGGGTTGCAACACATTCCTTTCCGCTCGCCCACAAGTCATTGGCCAATGAGCTCGGGGTTTTACACCCCAGGTCATGCTGTTCATGTGTAGCAAGCAAAGTACTGTGCGAAATATTGAAAAAAGATTCAAAATAAGAATGTTTATTTATTAAGATAATTTAGTAGAGTTTAAGTAAAATTACATAAAATATATATCAAATTAATTGTAAAATAATAGTTAGTATACGTAACAAGCTTTTAGTTATACACCAATTAAATACGTTGAGCTATATTTAGGCATTCCAGTTACATGTATTATCATGTATTTGGCAAACACATTTAACCACTCTTTCAAATTTAGGCATTTCAGCACTGGTAGAGTGAAGAAAGGGGGAGGGGGTGACGGGGATACTTTAACCGTGGTTGATGGTAATTCTTGTTTTCCTTTAGTAGAAAGGATGCGCGGAGTTTTAATAGTGTTCTTTTAGTTTTTGTCTTACATTAACGACTTATTAGTCATTGTGATTGTATATACTAATAATTATACATCAAAGAATCCTAAAAGTGAAGATTGTAATTTCACCATTTCAAGATGATTTAGAAGGAAAAGGTAAAGTAAAATATATAACTTACTTAATCAGTGGCGCACCCAGCCATTTACTTTGGGGGAGGTATTCACTCAAGGCTGTAGCAAGAATGAAATTTTGATGCAGAGAGCGGGTTTGGGGTTGCACAGCCCCTTAAACCCTGAAGGCCGAGAATATTTATGAATATTAAATGCTTTTAGAAATTAATTGGAGTAATTTTATAATAATTAAGAGATTTAAATAATGCAAATGGTATCGAAGCTATTATTTGTTTTTTAATTGTAAATTTTGTGTGTGTAACGGTAAACATTTTGAATACTAGGCTTAAGTCAAAAGCCTGGTCTTAAAATGTAACCCATACAATCGACATATCTTCAATGCTAAATATTTTAATTATACTTCATATTATTTAAATTTATATTAAAATTATTTGTGGTGTTGGGGAGGGGTATATACTCTGTTTGCCCCTCTCCTCCTTGGATACACCCCTGCTTACAGCACAATATATTTGTAAATATATTAGCAATAAACCAATGATGTAGCGATAGAATATTAATAGCCCGAGATAATCTCCCCTATGTTAGTCAGAGTTTACGCATCTAAATAGCTTCTGGAGCATAAATTCTCAAATTGGGAGACTCGTTTGTTTCCAAGCAGTATTGTGTGAGTTAAGTTAGGCTTTAAGAAATAATTTTAATTCCAACGTGAGTTGAAGAATCCATCTGATTCCCTCTCACCAAGATCTGATGGACGCTTGATCCATGTAGGCCGTACCACTCCATTTTACTCTTATTATGATTTTTTGCTTTGAGTATTGCTAATTGTACGCTTTTAATTACATTAGGCTAATTGAATAGGATCTGTCTCTCTTATGCATTCAGAAATGTGCCCATACTACTCTTAGCCCCGACATTAATATTCACTTAAATTTCTAACCATGTAAATATCATTACAATTTGAGGATCGCCTCTGTGGTCTAGTGGTCAGAGGTTCTGGCTACGGACCCAGAGGACCCGGAATTGCTTCCCAGCGCTTCTAGATTTTCTGAAAAGTCTTTCCAGATTATCTGAGAAGCAGAACCACTTTTCTATAAGCACACATCTCCAAATATTTCCCTCGAAATAATCCTTTGACGTTCTTGGACAACGGTGGTTGAGGGTCCTCCGCCCACAAATCTCCCCTGCAACTTTTAGAGTACAGAATACCTATTCATTTTCTCAGATCACACCACTGGTGTTGTCATTAGTTTTTTTTATGAAATACCACAGTGTGATATATTTGTTTAACTTAATTATTTTAAACATGTTGTTATTGTATTCAGGGAACCTCTCTTAGATAACCAAATTTGGTCCAAAATAATCATTTTTAAAGATCTTATGTAACATGTTTATTGCTCTAAAAATATTTAAAAAAAGTATTTATAGAAGTTTTTTTTAATAGATCATTAAAACTTTAATAAAGATGGTTGCATTCAAATCGATTGAGTAGTGACACGTGGTGACCAAATAAACGTGGCAGTGTAACAGATGGTTGTCGAGAGTGTTAATTTATTTGTATCTGTATGGTCTTGGAACCCCAACCAATTATTTATTCATATGTTGATTGATTCGATGGATAGAGCTAGAGACGAGTTTTGAAATTGTAGAGATGGTTTGAATCCTTTATATCTCTAATCTGAATCTTATATTTCTTGAGTCCAAATTCTAAATTTTCTCTCAAATCTCGAATCCAAAACAGATTTCTCGAATATTTAAAGAAAAACTATAATTTTAATAATAAAAGAAAAAATCTTTAAAATGTAATTAAAATATGGGTGGGTACACATAGAGAGAATTCAGAGAGAGTGCTCAGAAGGTATGGTGATGACAGGGTGGACGAGAATGGTAATGAGTCAGTAAGTTTGTGATTATAAAAAGCTTTATTTGTCTCGAAAAAATTGTTTAAGCACAGCGATATTCACTTGTATACATGTCAAAGCGGTGATTCGAGAACGCTGATTGATTTTTTGGTGTATTTTGAAAGACTTAAAAGTTTAGTAAAGAAATCTATGGCCGTGCGTAGAGCTGAATGTGTAATGGATCACTTCCTAGTGATCATAGCAGTTGAATTAGGTGGTAATTTTGTGAGGAAGCAGTGCAAGAGTATTAAGCAAGTAAGAGTGAACGTGGAAAAGTTGCAGGATAAAAGTGTAAGAGTGCAATATGAAAGATTGCTGGGCAAAAAATTAACCTTACAAGAGCCTGAATGGAATGTCGAAATAAAAGCTAATGATATAAAAAATGCTTGGAACAGAATAAAAGAGGCTGTAGTTGAGTGCGCTAAAGATGTGTGTGGATCTGCTGTCGTGGGAAACTTAAAAAAAGAGGCAAGGTGAAATCAACAAGTGAAAGAAGCTGTGAAAGAAAAGAAAGAAGCATACAAATTAAAGATCGCTACGAAGAGTGAAACAGAACGTTGTAGAACATATACAAAGAGAAAAGGATGAATGCAAAAAAAAAAAAGTAGTATAGGAAAGTAAACAACAAAAGCGATTAAAAGGAGAATGAATGCAGTATGATTTTAAAGGAAATAAGCTGTTCTTGAAATGGGTAAACACAACGAAACAGGGAGGTGCAAGGAAAGAACTATGGCATTCAGAATGGACGTGTTAAGATGATCTGGAATGAAAACAGCATAAGATAGCGATGGAGGGAGTATTTTGAGCAATTGCATGGCTATAACGTAGATAAAGTAATAGAAAATAGGGAAAATGTTATGATGAATGAAAGAAGTGACGACTTGAGGTGTTAAAAAAGCTGTGAAAGTGTTAAAGAATGGCAAAGTTTCTGGAAAAGTTGGGATCACAAGTGGAAAGATTAAGTGTGGGGGCATGGTACCATTTGCTAGATTGTGTGAGTTGTTCTATGTGTGTGCTGGGATTTTTAGTGTTCCTAATGACTGGAAGAATGAGGTTATTATTATTTTGTACAAAAGCAAAAGCAATAAGAGTGAATGTAAGAATTATAGAGCAATTTATTTGTTGAGTATTCCAGGCAAATGTATGGCAATAAGGAGCAATGTTCATTGCATATTTATGTGCATTCGTTGATCTGGAGTAATCATACGATCGGGTGAATAGGAGTGCGTTATGCAACTGAGAAAGTATGGCGTGGATGCGTAGTTATTAAATGCAATTATGGCGGTGTCTAATGGAAGTAAAGAGTGCGTTATAGTGTATGGAGCTTTCAGCGAATGATTTAACATTGAATTTGACATTAAAAGAGGGATGCTTGTGAGAACGCGGTTGCTGTACAAATGGACAATGTGATGTGAGAGTGCTGCTATATGCACATGATGCCTCATTAATGGCTGAGTATAAAAGAGACTTACAAAATGCATTAAACCGTTTGAATGTGGTGACAAGCAGAATTAATCTTCATATAAATGTCTTCAAAACGAAGGTTATATTTTTGGTAAGAACGGATCAAGAAAGGTTTGCCAGCTTAGTATAAATGTGTTAGAACAAGTGTATGATTTTGTGCATTTGGGCAGAATGTTCTTTAAAAATGGAAGGATGGATGGTGAAATCGAAAGACGGGTAAATACATATCGGAGACTAATTGAATATATGTGGACTATTGCAAAGAGTAAAGTTGTATCAAAAGAGGCAAAGATGGCAGTAATCAGTATATAAAAGTGTGTTGACTCCAAAGTTGTTTTATGGATGTGAAGTGTGGGTTTGTCAGTAGAAGCACAAGAGCAAGTTGAAAGTGGTGGGAATGACCGAATGAGATATCTAAGAATTGTACGTGGGAAAACTCGCATGGATGGAGTAAGTAATGAATGGGTTCTGAAGGAGTGCAGTTTGAAAGGTAGTTCAGTAGGTAAATGTGAAATAAAAGTATTACGTTTGTATTACGTATGTAGAATGTGTGGATCAAAAGGAAGAGGTAGGCCATGCAAGACGAGATTAAATGTTGTAGACAAATGTGTGAAAAAGATAAACATTAAGAGTTTTAAGAATAAAA
This sequence comes from Timema bartmani, assembly GCA_902151455.1. Lineage (NCBI taxonomy): Eukaryota > Metazoa > Arthropoda > Insecta > Phasmatodea > Timematidae > Timema > Timema bartmani. The sequence goes on along the minus strand of CABFWB010000160.1, from coordinate 356,770 downwards.
GACCATGTATGACTCGGTGTATGTTATTGAAGCGAAGGGAGTATGCAAGGATAAAATAAGTGTGGATAAAGCTAGTGAGGATGGATTGTGAGGATTTTTTTTATCTATATGCATAGTTTCTTGCCTATCCCGTGAGAAAACGGCGTGATTTATGTATGTATGTATGTATGTATGTATGTATGTATGTATGTATGTATGTATGTATGTATGTATGTATGTATGTATGCTATTTGGTTTGCAATGTCTATTACATCATAAACAACAAAGAGATTACTTTTTATGTAAGATAATTATATTCATACCTTTTTTTTGTGTGATTTGTTATCCTTACAACTACACAAGTCTATATGATTCCTTTAACCAATTGATTAAAATGGTTTTATCAAGTCAAGGTCTTCGTAGTTGTATTCAATATAGTTTTTGTGATATTTTTCTAATCTATAATCTTTCGAAAACAATAAGTTTCAAGGGATTGAAAGAATCGAGGAATCGATTGTCCTATCCTTAGAAATATGTTTCGATAAGAAATACAAAGTGTAAACATAATTATTGCGAGGACATTGACTTTAACAACGTGTAATGTATGTATTTTAAATTGTAATTACAACTAATAATCAACCATCAATGAGAGTAATGTTTAAAAATGTAACAAACATATTTGAGAAAGTTCCTAAATATGTTTATTTTATAACTCAAGTTTGTTCATCAAGATAGACCAAAGGGTTTCACAACAAATAAATATAGTTAAAAATACCTTGAAACTTGTTTGTAAGTCCTCAAGATGCTACAAAATGCTATCTCAATAAAATTAAAATGCTACAAAAATGCTATTTAAAAAAACTAAACTATTGTGCCACATATTTATTTTTAAAATGCTCTTTATAGTCACCTCTTCATAATATAACGAGTATTTTAACATCAAACTAATGTGTTATTAACATAATTAGCGATGTTTTTAAGCTAACTTTAATCTCGGAGGCTATCTTGATACGAAAGTCTTCCTTATTTGGTATTCATGCGCCAAGCTAGACCACCATGTTGGTACGAAGAGCTAATAATGGCCACATCACGAAAAAAAGAGGGGGAGGAATACGTTATGCACCGTCGATTTTTCATCAATATTAATCTCTGAGGGGGTCAGTCGAAGGTGTTACCTCGAGGTAGATAATTATCACACGCCTTGTCGAAAGTGATAAGGAGTAAGGTAGTTCATGTTTGCTCAAGCCAATACAAACTCATAGATATATCCGCTGTTAAATATTAATAAAAATAAAAAAACACTAACGACTGCTTCAAGACAAATTAGGGTAATTAAGATGGAAAGGTTTTAAAAAGAAAACCTGTTTGTTGCGCTGGTTTGTAAATGAGATGAAACGAAGTTAAAAGGCGTAGAATTTGTTTTGGTACTCTATTTTAAAAACGAAATATATACTATTATAATTGTAGTTTATTATACATCATTAATTAGATTAATTATTCAAAATATACTTTTATTATAATTAGAGATGTAAGCTACATTTTAGTGTTCGATTATTCGAATTCAGAGAAATTGTTTGAAACAGATAATTAGGCTTATATAAAATGTTAAAATATTAAATGCTTTCTATTTGTTATTTGTAAAAGTATTTTGGGTTCAAACTGAGAAGGTGATATCAACAACTGAACACATCTAATATCTCACTAAACACTGTTAATTCTGGCATGCATGGAATTTAAAATGAGCCCTAACATTTGAGGAAAATATATATAGGGAGAAATACCTATCTACCAAATTATGTGTTAATCAACACATTATATTTATGATAGAAAAAATTTCATAAATCATAATAAATATAGTATTTTTGATATAAAGGACATATTTATATACCTAGAAATAAAAAATATGGTTAACAAACCACAAGGGTGCTGACGCTGGCTCTAAAGAATGTGGTTCGACCCCCGATAGGCTTCAATGACTAACCCCTTCCTCTCATCCATATGTGGTTTTACTTCCTCTGGTACATTTAGAAAAATTGTAACTATCATACAGTTTTCTTAAATTAAATGGTTTAAGTCGTTAATGGTCAATACATTAGAATTAAACCTATTATTATTATTATTATTATTATTATTATTATTATTATTATTATTATTATTATTAAACTTCATTTTTAAACATTTTTATTTTTCAAAGTGCTAGCCATTTAATCCTTATAACGGCTTTACTTACTCACTCTATGGCACAAAGAACTCGAAAGTTAATTGCCCTACTTACAAAAGTATGCCTCCTGTCCCTATCTTGAGCTCGTTCTATCCAGTCCACCTATCTCTTTCCGGTCCATTCTAATGTTATCTTCCCATCTGCGTCTAGGTCTTCCCAAAGATCTCTTCCCATTGGGTTTACCAGTCAGTACAGTTCTAGATTCTTCCATTTACGCTGCACCGTAATCAACGAGACTTAATTATCCTAACAATATCTTGAGATGAGTACAGAGTATATATTTCAATAACTATATTTATATAATTATACTGTTATTTTGTAATTGTATACTGGTTTTAAGTATTATTATTATTATTATTATTATTATTATTATTATTATTATTATTATTATTATTATTAAACTTCATTTTTAAACATTTTTATTTTTCAAAGTGCTAGCCATTTAATCCTTATAACGGCTTTACTTACTCACTCTATGGCACAAAGAACTCGAAAGTTAATTGCCCTACTTACAAAAGTATGCCTCCTGTCCCTATCTTGAGCTCGTTCTATCCAGTCCACCTATCTCTTTCCGGTCCATTCTAATGTTATCTTCCCATCTGCGTCTAGGTCTTCCCAAAGATCTCTTCCCATTGGGTTTACCAGTCAGTACAGTTCTAGATTCTTCCATTTACGCTGCACCGTAATCAACGAGACTTAATTATCCTAACAATATCTTGAGATGAGTACAGAGTATATATTTCAATAACTATATTTATATAATTATACTGTTATTTTGTAATTGTATACTGGTTTTAAGTATCCGTGATATGGTTTCTAACATTATAAATACTTTCTTATTTTGCATGTGGCTCGCTATTTTTACTGAATCGTGCAGATTGGCCTGCGAGTCATTACAGGTTGAATAATAAGTATTTGGTTTATAAAACCATTCACACATTTAAGAAGGTTGCCTATCGTTCACCTCACGGCAAGTCAAGATAGGATTTCCTATGTTACTGTATTTACGTTATATTCGATAAGTTTAAAGACATAACCTTGAATCAAAAACCATAAAAGCTTCGGTGGTCGAATGATCTAAGGCGTCAATCTCGTAATATACTGGACTGTCTGATAGCGGGGGTTTGGGGTTTGAATCCTGGTTGGGTGTACTGAAAGTGCTTTTCTTAAAAGGTTTTCCACTCTCCTTCCAATTGAGTATGGGTACACTTCCTCTAAATTCAACCTTCTTCATCCCTATTATATAAGTGTAATTAGTACATAAGCGTATAACCCAAAAGGGTGCTCAAAATAACACATGTTTTTAAATAATTCTAAAAAATATCATTTTGAAGTAGTTTTTTTTTGTAAGCCATCTGGCTACCACCACTTATGGTTTTTTTAGCCACGAAAAAGGCCAGAGGAATATTCCAGCCAGGATGTAGATTAAAAAGTTACATGGAAGCAGAGGGATCCAAACCTCAACTTTGCCGCCATCGGCGATCCAGCTTACAGCGGGCGTGACACCTTAGACCGTTAGACCACAGATGCAGACTTGCACAGATCTAGAGTTGAAACGTCACTCGTTGGGGTACCAAAGTGGGAAGGAATGGTGATGAGTGATGACCAAAAAAACTCAGGTACAAACCCGGACAGACCATACCCGGATTAACGAAACCGCATGAAAGTCCCCCTTCTTTTTTTCATACACCGAAACACCAACACGTGTTCTTGTCCAGTCCGGTTGTTCGTACTCTACGTGCTAGGTCATCGGGTCAAACCTCGCCACCTGACCGCACAAGGTATCTGTAATTAACTTGTAATTAAATTTACTCAAAGAAGGGAGGTGGAAAAAAACACCAAGAAACATTCCGTTAGAGCCGCGAAATATAATGTACGGTTGCCTGTAGCACATATAATATAGTACTCTAGCAGCATAATAAGGAGTAATTTATGAGCAGTGAAGAATATTAGAGTGTTTAGTTTTCTTAGCAGGGCGAACGAGGCTTTTTTTAAAAGTTACTTTCAAAACGTGCGCTTCTTCATAGAGTCATCAGCTGTCAGCAGATATTTAGTCAAGGTATGAGAGTTCCCCCTCCCATAGAATTTCAACTGATATTAGTTTTAATTAAAACTGAAATGCACCTTTTCAAGACATTACATGGAAAATAAAGATTGACTATTATTGATTCATAAACTGCCATAATACAATTGATTAATTTATTAGATGGTATATCAATTCTTTGCATTTTCTATAAAGTAGCTTTGTTATTTTTAGTATGTAAAATTAAATACAGGGAAAAGTATCAAAATCTTTAACTATGTTAAAATATTATACCTTTATTGGTTTAGATTGTGCTACAAAGTGCGAAAGTAGTAGTAAAAAAAATTTATCTGAACATGTTTCAAAAGCTGACACTTCTTTTGAAGATTAAGTTACAACTTCCCTATACACAATATTTGGAACACTTACCTGTTGGAACTAATAAAAAAAGAGTAGCACAGTATAAAGAGTTGTTAAAGAGTCAAAACAAATTAAAGCTACATAGAAACAGTTTACAGTTCATACAATATAACGAATTATTCATTTTCAAGGTTTCTGACCTAATTCGATCGATTTTTAACCCTCCCGATTAAATGTTCGTTTTTTGGACTTTTCTAGAAAACATTATCCTAAGACCTAATGGAATTCCAAGTTATAGAATAAAGAATTTTTCATTGTCAACATTTCTGGCCTAACTCTATCCACTATTTTGAATCGTCAACATTAAATTTTAATTTTTTGGACTTTTCTAGAGAACATCATCCTAGGACCTATCGGAACTCCAAATTTTAGGTTTCTACGATATTTATAAGTGTTCAAATAACTCTTCTGGACGACAAATATTAAAACTATATCAAATTAGGATGTTATACATTAGGCTGCACCCTTTAATTTTTTTTTTCTTTTAAAATATCAAGTTAGCCATGACAATCATAAACCAAATATAGGTATCTAGCAATAAATATTATAAATAATTTTTAAAACTAAGTATTGATTAGCCCATAAACTAAGTTCACAAACTAACGCAATCCATATGTCTGAGAAAGGTAATAAAATATAAGAGGGTAAATTATATACATTGTCACAACTCACAAAGTCATATTACAAAAAATACCATCACAGTTTAGCATAAATGAAATAATTAAAATATATTGTTAAAGAGATAGATTGTTCCCTGCAATTAATTTCCTATTACAAAAAAGAAGTTGATTTTTATAATAGTTTGTGAAATTTTTAGTCTCCTATTTCTTATATAAAATTTTCAAATTTAGAATTTTCACTATTTTTTATTATTAATGGTGGTCTTTGTACCTAAATGATTAAAATATTCCAATTTTCTTCTACACTTAGATTTTTTTATATTTAATTTTTGAGATTTTAGCCATATTTCCCCTACATTTACTAAATCTTGATTATAAAATTAAATACTTTAGTAATTTTCTAGTTATCTGGGATAATCCATCCAACTTCCTGACAAATTTCAATTTTCCATTGCACAATTTTTTATTTTTTTTTAGGTTTTGCAAATATATCCATTCTACACCCTCCCCAAGGCTCAATCCCCCGTTCATTATACATATTATGGCTTATTTGACAGATAGAATAGTTACTAGATCTATTTTTATGTATTATTATGTCAAATAATTTTATCTGTAGCTGGCAATTTTGATACATATTATCAATACCTATAAAATAA
>CABFWB010000160.1:329784-341383 GCA_902151455.1 Timema bartmani | reverse complement strand
ATATGATAGATATATATATATATATATGATAGATATGTTATTAATATTCTAGAATTAAGTAAGCCCAAGCTTTTAAATAATGTGCTGGTATAAACAGGTCAGAAAGAGCACTTTAAATATGCATTATAAAAAATAAAGTTAATTAAAAATGACCCGCTTCGGTGGCAGCAAGGTCTAAAATGACATCACTTTCTCTATAGACTAGAACTGTCGATGACGCGGAAATTAGGGTTCGAATACCGGATGGGTGTGCTGAAAGTGGTTTATCCTTAATAGTTTACCACTCTCTATGCATATAACCCGAACGGGAAGAAGAGATGCCACAAAAAAAAAAAGTTTAACTGCCCCAACTGCTTCAAGAGCTATATAAAGACATTAGAGCATACAGATTGATTATATCATCACTCAACTTACAGCCTCACTCAACTAACAGACACAACATCCAGTCTCCCAGACGTTTATTCATCACTATGAAATGAAGACGCCCCAATTTCAAACAACGATATAATTTTTGGTAGTGCCGGGACTCGAAACTGGGACTTTAAATGTAATAGTTAGATGCGTTACCAAATGTTTACCACCCCGTCTTAATAGACCCCCAGGCCACCCTCGTTTTTACCAGTACGTCTTAATAACCGTTCGGGGTAACACGCTTATGTACTAATTACGCTAATGAGATAGGGATAATGAAGTGTACTGGAATTTGTGTGGAGGAAGAGTGGAAAACCGTATGGGGGGGGAGGGGGGGGAATACCCTTAATACAACCGATCAGGGTTCAATTCCCTATAGCTCCGTAATAGGCAGTCCAGTCTATCGTAAGAGTGACGCCTTAGTTTAGAGCTTATAACATTCAACCAACGAAGCTGTATCGACCTTGTTACATCACGGCCAAGATAACCCGGGCAACCTCTCTTCGAAGAAGGGTTCACCGGCATCCCATATGGAAGAAGCTTCTCAGCCTACGATATAAATCACATCACCGGCCGCGCACCTTGTAAATCACGGCGAGGCCGATATGTATATGTGTGTGGGGCTCATGCATGTGCATGCAGTATTTCACACAACGTGTGATGTATTAACAGCGATACGTGTGGAAGATACCGACCTGGCCAGAACACTCTTCACTCACCTGGCTGCCCCTCATGCGTGAGAAAACAATACAGGTCCACGGACAAAATACTTGCGAAAAAACAAACACATTGAAACGTTCAGAATAAATTATTGGTTTTGTTCAACACATTTTTTTTACATCCATTACGTTTTACAGCATGTGGCTTGGGTCAGTTTTTTTAAAATTCAAGCCATATATGTTCCACTACCGGCTTGCTAGGCCTGTCATATCTTCATATGCCTTATAATCTAATTTAATACTAGGGCTGGCACAATATCCGGGAATCGAACCCGGGACCCTTAACTCCATAAATAGACACGCTAACAAGTGTCGGATGTTCAACTAAATACAAGCTTTTATATTTTTTCAGTCAAAATCACAATGGAACCTCGTTTATCCGGCCTGAGGCCGGATGACATTTGGATTAGTGAAAATATGGATAGTCCGGAAATTATATGAGAAATTAATTAAAACAATATATATTAGTAGAGATCAAGATTTACTTTAAGTACAGTTTTAGTTTAGTACAGTACTGTACTCTGACAATACAAACGCTTTATTATTAATTAATGTTTTTAAAAGGAGTTTATATTTTAAATAATACATCAAGTATTCGTCCCATAAAAAATTCTTACAAAAAAATGAATTAATTCAAAGCTTCAGTCTGGATAAACCGGAAATCAGGATCAATGAGGTTCCACAATAATAATATTTGACTATATTGGGTATTGATCATATATATCAATGCTGATGACGGGGAGATCGGTGTTCGAATCCTGGTGGGGTGTACTGGGGGTGTATTTTTTCTAAATGGTTTCCCACTCTCATTCCACACAAATGCAAATTCTTCCTTTCGCATCAGAGCCCCATTTGAGTATCTAAGTAATATACGCATAACCTACCTTGAACCATAACCATACCTTGAACAGGTAATTAGACGCGGAGATATAGGCCTATATAAAGTGAAAGTTGCAGATCACATGACTTGAAAGTAGATCTAGTGGCTTTTTATAAATATCAGATATGCCCATTCTTAATAAATTGGGGAATACTCTAAATAATAAACATTTCACCAAGGACTATAAGGCTTATGATGGTTCAATCAGCGGAAAATCCCTCTCCATCCCCCCCCCCGCCGCTATAACTCTCGTCCATTCTACTGCTTCTGCGCATAAATGCGACGCTCGGGCTATACGAGATCCTGCGAGAATGCGAGAATTTGCCGCGCAGACGTCCAGGTCCTAACGCAATATTTAAATCTACGATGTGTTATTTCAAAATAGGGTTCAAGCCAAAATAAAGGGTTCTTTTTCCTTAGTAACCCTATAGTTTTAGTTTAATTAATAGAAAAAAAGTGTGAAAATAAGACACTAGCTTATAGTCAACAGCTTTATAAGCACCATTGCGGAGTTATGAGACAAGGCTTGATGTAAAAGGACTCAAGATTTAGCCTTCCTAAAGCAAATACAGTAATTTTTTGATAGGATCATTCATTATACAACTTTTTAGCACCGTGTCTTACTCCCTCTTAAGGTTATACGCGTACGTATTAATTACGCTTACTCCCTCTTAAGGTTATACGCGTACGTATTAATTACGCTAGTGAGTCAGGGATGAGGAAGGTTGAATATAGAGGAAGTGTACCCAAATTTGCGTGAAGACAGTGTGATAAACAATTTTTGGAAAAAGCCTCCTCATACTATTCGACCAGGATTCAAACTCCAATCTCTTTCTGTCATCGTCAGTTTAATAGCATAGCATGAGAGTGACGCCATATACCATTCGGCCACCGAAGCAGGTAACAGAACATTTTACTAGCCTATATTTGAGAACTAGCAGCGAGCTTTACTCTTTATCTTGAGCTAAGAAGTTTCGTAGTTTTCTTTCCCCTCTTTCTTATTGAGATGACAAAGCGTGAAAGGGAGTATAAGTTTAGACAGAATAAAGAACTTGTTCCAGAAAACGATACAGACTATTGGCCTAACAGCGATTGATAATTTCTCGCCGCCTTAAGATTGGGAGAAAATACATAGTAGGCCTATCCTTGAGTAATAGAGATTTTAAAATAGGCATGTTGGTAAAAAAAACAACATGGAATAATTACACTTTAAAATTCAAATTTTCCCAAAGCTACGCTAAGTGCACCCTTCAATTGTTTTAATAACCTTTATAACTGTCTCAAAAGTGTTATCCTACCTAAACGTGACCGTACAGACAATCGTATGAATCAAAGAGTCGAGATCCCGTGACAGCTTGTGTCAACATGGTGACACCAGGACGTGGGTGTGTCGGTGATCATGTTACTGCATCATGTATGCAGACGCGCCCCTCTCTTGGTTGACATCTTTGACGCGGGGAAGCTGCTGCTGTCTGATTCTAGCTGGACCCACATTTAGAGCGGCGGTCTCGTTACGCCCGGACTCTTTCACGGGAAATAAAAATATAAGGAGGTTNGTGCGGCGAGACGTCTGATTCTATTATGAGGAATCTGGAGCTCGATCCCAGGCCGAGGTGAACTGGTGTTGGTTTAGTTTGTTCCTACCCGTTGTCTCTCCAAGAGAATACAGGCTAGTTAATATTTAAAATTACCATTATTCTCCTTGTGCTTTAACATTAATATAGGTAACTTATAACTCGCCTTGTTGGACTCTTTTAATACCTGCTTCTGTGGACTCATGGTCTAAGGCGTCACACACAATAGACTAGACTGCCAATGACACGGATATCGGAGTTCAAATCCCGGTAGGGTTTTCCAGTCTCCCTTTAGGAAAACGCGGGTGCCCTTTATTCAAGTTCAACTCTCCTTATCCCTAACGCATTAGCGTAACTATTACACAGTAATACTATGCGTATAGCCTGAACAGGAAGTAAGACGCGGTGATCCGTTTCGGTGGCCACATGGTTTAAGGAATCACTATCACAATAGACTGGCTGCTGATGACGTGAAGATTGGGGTTCGATCCTGGTCGGGTGCACTGAGGGTGGTTTTTCATAATAGGTTTTCCACTCTCCCTCCATGTAAATGAGGATACACTTTCTATAAATTCCACTTTCCTCATCTATAACACATTAGAGTAATTCCTACACAGGTAAACAAAACGAACGGGTGGTAATACGTGGTGCTAAAAAATAAAAAATATAGACGCAGTCATAAAAAAACTCTTCTAGTCTGAGTTACGGGTAGCAAAGAGGTTTAGTTTTGAATCCAGAGCAGGTATACTGAGATTAATTTTGGGTTAAATGGTTTTTATATTTCCCTCCAAGTAAATGCTAGTATATTTTCTATAATTTATACCTATCTCAAGCCCATTAGCGTAACTAAAATGCTTACAGCCCGAATGAGTGGTGGAACGCTGTGGAGTTTGGGGGTTTAAGGTGCTTGAGTTACCCCTGTTTTATCTTGGGACTATCTTACGAGACCCCCATCTCTTACAATATTTACCATGTGTATACAAAACATGGCTGTGCTTACCATGATTTAACACTATTGTACGTCACAAAATAAAGAGTAATTGGTGACCTGGTGGTCTAGGGGTAAGGTGTCAGACTTATGTGCTGTGGGTCCGGGGTTCAATCCCAGGTCCCGGCACAGATTTATCTGATTGCCAAACCCTTCCTTCACCTCTGACAAGACTTGTATTAATCACAACTTGTGAATGTGTGGAATGCCAGACCTCAACCGTGGTTCGGATTCCACGTTAAATTGTAGGTCCTTCATTCCATCTCACAACCACCCTACCATTACACATTAGCGTAAGTGCGTATAATCCGAACGGGTAGTAAGACGCGGTGCTAATAATAATAATAATAATAATAATAATAATAATAATAATAATAATAATAATAAAGAATAAAAAAAATTGATTAAATTCAAGTATAGGTAATTTAACGCATATGTTTTAGAATTGTCTGTATCTTATTGCTGCTTTAGTAGAAAACAAGCGAAGAAGAATAGTTTAGGATGATTATAAAATTTACTAATTTTGTTTCATATCAAGTCAAGTCAATCATTGTGATAGTAGATCTCGAATATCTGCCAAGGGTGTCTTGGAATTTAATGACAATTTTTTCTCTCCATTTTAAAAGTTTTTCATCTAATGCCGCTATGCTCATGACAGATATTCAACAACTGTTTATACCACCATGTGAAGGAAATTAAACTCTGGAGCAATATTTTATTTATTTGGCAAAAAAAAGTTTTGCTATAAAAAAAACTGTAAAAACATATACCTTTACTTCCATCCCACTATACTTTCACCTTAAGTGTTTTGATTCAATTTATTTTAAGGTATTTAACGTGGACTTTCTAAACCAACTGATTATATGAGCACACGGCATATAAACTAGTGTAAATCTAGAACAGACACAACACCTAGCCCTTCGGTCGTCAATTAATCAGTGTGAAAGGAGAAACCCACTTTTCACAAAATATATATTTTTCGGCCAAGCCAGCAATAAAACCCGGGACCATTAGTTTAGTAGGCAGACATACTACTGACTGAGCTAAGGTATTGGGATTAAAGTGTTTTAAATGTGTATCGTGCTTAACGCTGGCGAGAACCTTTTCCTTGAGGAAGTCGAAGTCCAAGACCGACATGGTGCGGGACTGCACATGAAGTTCTTTCTGAAGACACTCCAGGGTGGTGAGCTCCACAAAGCCTGCCTTAGCTAGAGCGACACAGGTCCTCTGGACTTGCTCGATGCACGGCGAGAACGAGACAAAACGACCTCCTGTAAAAACAATACACAAGGTAAATTTTATAGGAACGCAACAGATTGAACTGCCGATGACTGGAAGATCGGGGTTCGAATTTCAGTCGGGTGTAGAAAGGGTGGTTTACCTTCATTGACTTTCCATGCAAATGTGGGAAAATTTCCTCTAAAATTCAACCTACCTCTTTCCTAAAACAATAGCGTAGTTAGTTCATAAGCACGAAGCCCGAACGGGTAGTAAGACGTGGTACTAAAACTAACTAGCTAAAGTGACATCTTTATAAATAACAGAAACACATTAGTTATTTCACCAAACAATCCTTGTCACTGATCTTCTGAATAACACACGTGTATTCTGCTGTTATTTCTCAAAAGTATTGGTGATCTTCCTAAGGCGTTAGGCTTATAATAGGGTTGATTTTCTGTAATAGGGAGGGTGAGATTTGGACCTAATAGGATCAGTTAAACGAATGTTAATTTAATCTTAGCTACGCTGAATGTACCTGTGAATAGTGGGTTAAATAATTGTAATAATGAGACTCTTTGGATGTCTGGAATTACTTTAGGTTTTGATAACCATATGATTATTATTTTACTTAAACTTGTAGGGAGGATATATTTTTTTTTATCACCGTACCTTTCTACCTGTTCAAGCTATACATGTATGATTATTACTAGCTGAAAATATAGGGATAAGGAATGAATCATTTTAGAGGTAATATACCCATATTTATGTGGAAGAAAAGTGGAAAACCATTTATGAAAACCACCCTCAGTAAACCCGACCGGGATTAAAAGCCCGATCTCCCCGCCACCAACAGGCCAGTCTAACACTAGAGTGACGCCTTAGACCATTCGGCCACTGAAGCGGGTGGGAGGATAGTTAAGAGTAAATAGATTAATATTTGCCTGCAAAGATTATAGTAGACCCATTTAGTTGACAAACCACTTGTAGTATACCCAGCTCGGATTCGAACACCTGCCCCGACCTTACGGGTCATTCAGTTAAGTCAGTCGAGCACGTTGGCACTAAGAGCACTTTCTCTCTCTCTCTCTCTTTTTTTTCCTGTTACACGAAATATTATTTAATGTCAAAGGTAACATTATATCCAAGAAATTCTACCTAGAATATTTTTTACCCCTTTCAAAAGAACAGTAGAGGTGTAACCTCTATCAAGATTAGAACAGAAAAAAAAAGCGTTTACAGGGCAGAGCAAAGAATGCCCTTATCTATTTAGTAAATGGGTTTTAGGACCTTTGTGTAGCAACACCAAACTCAGAGCTGTGAAAAGAGAAAAAGCTTAGATCCATTATCGATACAGTTTGTTGGGGAAGACTGTTAATTTACAAACAACCAGAGCCGCGTCAGGTGTATATATATTTGTATGCATGCATCTCAGACGGAGAAGGAAAAAAAAAATCCGTTAATAAATAAAACGTAAACTATAATTACGTGTTCAGAGCGTCTTCTCCGTCAAACACGGCCATTCTCTCTTAACCTGAATCATCCGGCTGTTAACTAATGATGACAATAAACCCAAGAACAGTTTGATGAAGTGGATACCATTCCTGTTGGGGTTTCTCCCCCCACCCCCCCCCCACACCGACGCTTGAAAAGAGGATTCAAGTTATTTGATAAAGTCCTTCACCTCAAAGTAGTTATCATTTCTATCTCTTTCTATTTTATTCGTTTGGATAAATATTTAGATTAACAATTTATTTTTAACATTAGCTATGTAATTGGAATACATAACGAAACGCGATAATCCCCTGACGGGTTTTCACAAAGTTTCATCAATCCACTAAATTAGATTTAGGTAAGTTTACGAAATGACTTGACGTCACTATAAACATTACCAGCGAATTAATGTTACACCATTTTTTTTATGAGATAGATAACCTTGTAATATATGACAGAAATATTAACATGATAGACTCTCTGGTAGTTAAAACAGCACCAGTCGTTATATAAAGCCAGTTTTAGACTATCTATACCTTGATTTTCTTAAGAACGGACAATTGAAGTAATTTTAGAAATAAAAACCCAAATTTTTCGCTAGCAATATTGATAACATTTTAAAATAGTATTAGTGTTAATTTATAGGTATTAATAATATTTATCAAAAGTGATAATTGTAGATTACATAACTTTGCGTAAGAGCGCGTGAAATTAAAGCTAATAACGTTTTATAATGCGGATAACCGGGACGGGTAGTAAGACAAGATAAATTCAAAATTAGAAGGAAAAACACTTAGTAGCAAAAAAAATACATACCCGAATTTGTATACAGATTATTGGGGAAATTAAAACTATGCACATCAGCATACGACTTACAGCCTAGCTTAATTTTCGAAAGGGCACCAAGACGAATTCCCCAGCCTTAAGTTCATCATTGTAAAAGAGGAATCCCCAATATTTCAAATATTTAAATTTATTTCGGCAGGGCCGGTGGTTGAACTCGGAATCATCCCTCCCCCCCCCCTACATATTCTTCCTACCGAATAATCTAGGAAAGCAGTTGGAAACGAGAGAGTGAGGGTAAGGAAGATATAAAGCACCTAAAACAGCAATTCTTAACCGGGGGCCGCGAAAGGTTGTTTGGGGGCCTCGAAAAAATAATTTAAAATGTTATTTGCTTATTACTGAAAACAATTTTACCATCAACATTCAAAATTTGCTGTCCTTTGTTTGTATTTATTTATGTGAAAAGGGATTTTCCACAATGGTAAATATTAAAACGAAGCATCAAAATCGACTCCGAATCGACTCCTCCATACGAACAACATTAAGTAATACATTGAAACAAGAATAGACCAATTAGTGGAAAGAGTTCAACAGCAGAGGTCCTGTTAAATACATTTAGGTAAGTTAAGTTCTGTTTTTTATTTGTTTGTTATTATAATCAGTAAATAAAGCCACTATTTTAGAATAAATCTTAGTGATTAACTACTATGTTAGTAAAAACTAGGGGGCCACGAGTAATAAAAGGTTAAAAACCACTGACCCAAAGCAAAGTCTATATAGGAACATGGATAAGACCCCTATTCCCCTAGGCCATGATGAGGAAATATACTAAATGTGAAACTTAAGATATACGAATGAAGATGCCCACGATTATTTTTCTCTTAAACAATAAGGGTCAGGTTCAAACCCGGATTCAAGAAAATAAAAATTGGCAAACTAGAGCAGATAAGTATTGATAAGTTCAAGGAGCTCACTATTTTGGTATGTTATTAACGTAGGGTGTGAAACGACGTGATCTCTTACCTTATCTGGCGGGAAAAAATAACAGGGTGTTCGAAAACAAGGTGCTTAGGAAGATATTTGGTCCAAAAAGGGATTAGGGTACTTATTGGGGAGTGGAGGTTACATAATGGTTAGTTACATACCCTGTACTCATCAAAAGACATTGTTAATATAGTCAAGTTTCGTAGATTACGATGGGCAGGACATGCATCGTGAATGGGAGAATCTAGAACAGTGTCCAGCGTACTGACTGGTAAACCCAATGGGAAGAGACCATTGGGAAGACCTAGACCAAGATGGGAGGATAACATTAGATTGGGCATAATATGTAAACTCCTCCACTCACCAGTAGCCTCATCCCTTTTTGGACCAAATATCCTCCTAATCACCTTGTTTTCAAACAACCTGAATTATGTTTCTTAATTTAAGGTAAGAGACCACGTTTCACATCCATAGTGAACAACCGGTAAAATTATGATCTTGTATATTCTAGATTAAAATGATCATGACCAATCATTTGTAATCTTCATCTCGCATAGCGATTATAAATTACGTTAATGTCGCCGATCTAGCCTTAGTTCTCTCACTCCCCTACGCGGGCCTCAATATGGTCTACTCGTTCTATCCTTTTCCAGACGAATGCTCATGTTTTTATTTAATTCAACCTCCTAATCCTGTCCTCTCAGATTAGCTAGTTTTCAAATCGCTTGTTCAGTTCAATTTTCATAGGAAGGGCCTTATCTGACAGTTAGAATAAAACTAAATCTGCTTTCATGTATTCATATGTCAAATCGTGTTATCTGAAGCTGTCACATTTTATAGATAATATTAATAGGCTACCTATAAAATAACAATAATTAAATGGTAAGATTGTATCAATTTCTTCCGGGAGAAATATGTTAATATTTTCTATAAGATCCTTTCTACGAAAATTGGATTGCACTAATGCTTTAAATCGGAGATCTATGGAACTGATTCCTACCCACTTCAGTGGCCCCATGGTCTAAGGCGATACTCTCGCAATAGACTAGACTGCCGTTGACGGGGGAGATCAAGGGTCGATCCCGGTCAGGTGTAATGAGGGTGGTGTTCCCTTAATGGTTCGCCCTCTCTCTTTCCACGCATATGCGGGTACACTTCCTCTAAATTCAACCTTCCTCATCCCTATCCCATTAGCGTTATTAGTATATAAGCGTATAGCCCGAATGGGTATTAAGATACGGTGCTAAAAAAACACACTAATTCATAAATTTCAATCAAACATATGGACTTCGCTGGTGTATTCTTTGAGTATATAAATTCAAAGGCACTGATCCTAAAACGTAGCCAAGGAAACAATAGTCGTTTTTTGTTCCTTTTTTTTATTTTAGTAGAAGCGCCCATCCCTGTGTTGTGTGTAGCATGAAAGTTGAAAATGTGCGGGTGTGTACATATCCAGCTCCCCCCCCCTCACCCCCCACCTAACCTCTATTGTCTCGACATTACTACCTGTGGAAAGTCGAGCACACCCACGCCAGAGGGTACCGCGACATGGAACGATGGCGGGGTTCACAACTGTTGAATGTTTTGATCGCCGGTGGTGAAGCCATTAAACAAATCCGGCAACGTACGTCGCTTTACAGTTCCGAGATGGTATAGACGTGGACAAAAAAAACACAAAAAAACTGCCCGACAAATTATCACGTGAGATAAAATACATGTTTTGAGATTCTTCTTTGGTGCGAAATCATATGGAATTAAATGTTCTCATTGCCAGGAAAAAAGTAAAGTAGATAGATAGTACGGAACTAAGCACGGACTTTCTCGCTCTATTGTTTAAAAATGGAGATATTTACTCAAAACTCGTAATATATGTGAAACGAAATAATATACACTAGCAAACCTAAGCATAAATTGCACTATATTTATGTAAAACTTTTTTGGGTCGTGTTTAAAATTTTATAATTTTATTTTTAAAGAATTAATGTCCTCATTTATATGTTTGGGCCGATAAAAAAAGATCAATATGGGTCCACAAGGGTCAACACTTCGTATTAAAATTTCGACTTCCGGTTAAAATTTTCGACATTTTATTAGGTGTTGCATATCTTCATGTCATCGCATTGCTATTAAAGTCCTCATTTATAAATTTTGACCAATAAAAAATATAAATATTGACTATTGAGTCCAAAATTGAGATAGATAATTGTTGTACAAACATTTCTCCTAAGAGGTTTAAGGAAAAATAACATAAACTCTTTGAGAGACTTACTTATAATTAATTACTCTATGGCATTGGAGAATTATTGCGTTAAAACTTAAGTATTATCTCTTTACAACTAAATCTAACAAAATTGTATTAATATATTTGCCAATATCACAGAAATGGTTGGTTTTATAAAAATATATTTCATACAAAAGTATTTTATTTTTAATATTAGTACAATTTTGTAATGATAAATTATTTAGTATCTCAAATAGTTGAGGTTATACGGAAATGTCAGCTTCTGTAAATTACCCTAAAAGTCATTTTCATGGGAAAATGAAA
>CABFWB010000160.1:286483-313061 GCA_902151455.1 Timema bartmani | reverse complement strand
ACACATCTGATTTACCTATGTGTTTATCTCATTCCCTCTACATGTAAATGCAGGTGCATGTATGCTAAGTTACACTATCAATATACATCCAGTTAAGTCGTTATTAGCCTTGGTATTGAACATCATATTTCCAATAACTTTGGTTCCTACCACTGAGCTATGCATACACAAATTATGAATAACTCTTCAAGTGAAAATTATCAATTAAAGATATCAAAAGATAGTTTGTAGAGGCGATAGAGTTAATTTAGACAAATTAAATATATCCTTGCCCTTTCTTCAAGATAGTGTGCGTGACATGAAGACGATGCGTCGTTAGTGTGACGTAGATACGCGAGTGCGTGCATGTGTGTGTCTTAGAAGAATCACAAATCTCGTCCTTGGCATGCGGCACCGGCAGGCGAACGAAGGAGTCGCATTTATAAAAATAAAGGAAATAGCCTCAAGTAAGGTTTCACTCAAATTTATCAAAACGTTACTTGGGAACCCCTAAACCAAAATTACGTGCTTTTGTTTTACTAACGTGCGCTATCTAACCAAAAGTCGACCTTGGTGATCTTGAGGTAAGGTGCTCGCCTCAAAATCTGATGTTATTGGGTTCAAACCCAGCTGAGGTCGACGGATTTTTTTACTGAACTATAACAGGGTGGCTACAAAACATATTTTACAAAATTCTTTGACTTTTCCAGGTTTTCCAGGCAACATTTTTCAATTTTCCCTGATTACTTTTTTCCTGTTTTAATGGTGGATGATGACTTTTGTTTTATTTATTATTGATCACATAATGAAAAAAGTTTGTATCTACCAAACATAAACAGTTTTATCAGTTATTTAAAAAATTAAAATGTTATTTTATTTAGGTATTATTAACTTTTGTTTTAGTGTTTAGTTACAAAATTAATGGGATTTTTAGACATATTTTTTAATTCCCTGACTTTTCCTTATTTTTAGTTAAATTCCCCGACATTTCCCTGTTTTCCCTGTCATCCAAAAATTCCCTGACTTTTCCAGGTTTTCCCTGTTTTCCCTGTCTGTAGCCACCATGTATAAACATTCGAAGCACAGCTTCCTTCGAAGGGGAACTAAAGCTGTCAGTTCCATGTTGGTTGTGGCATGTAAAAGAAAACCCTGAAAGGAGTGCGAAAATACCTTCCCGGTAAAATATGAAAGCTCTTTCTCGCTTGCTCTTAGAAGTCCATGAAGAGAGTGAATTTATAGCCCCCGACACCTGAAATGAACCTATCACAGAATCTGCAACAATGAATAGCCAGAGTAGCGAAGCTTTGTTGCGGTCATATGCTCCACAATCGGGAGTTAAAGGAATTATTGATGATAATTTAAAATGATTTTAACCAAAATGATTATATCAACGAACAACTTACAACCTAGATTCTAGGAGAGACATGACCTCCAGTCTACCAAACATCAATTATTCGCCGTGTAAGGGAAAACCCCAATTTCATCAATGATAAATTTTTCAGCCGTGAGTCTGACCCGACACCTCTTAAGAGGTGGGGTAAAGGAAAGGCGAGTTAATGGCAGTGTTTTTGCAGTTTTCATATGGTCCAAATAAATAAACTAATGCTCAGTAGAAATATAGAGTTTAATTTTTTTCCATAATTACTTTATTTTAACTGTCTGTCATGATCATAGCGGCATTAGATGAGCAACTTTTTTAATTAATAAATAATGTTGTCATTATATTCCAGGATACCCTTGAGAGATATTCAACCATTGTTGATATCATCACCATGTAAAGAAAATTAAACTTTTATGTTGCTACTGGATAATTATTTAATTGGTGACCTGGCGGTCTAGAGGTAAGGTATCAGACGTCTGTTCTGGGGGTTCAGGGCTCAATCCTCGGTCCCAGCACAGATTTATCTGATTGCCAAACCCTTCCTTCACCTCTGACAAGACGTGTATTAATCACAACTTGTGAATGTGAGGAATGCCAGGCCTCCACTGTGGTTCGGATCTCACGTTAAACTGTAGGTCCTCCATTTCATCTCACAATCATCCTACCATTACACATTAACGTAAGTACGTACAACCCGCGGGTGCTAATAATAATAATTATTATTATTTAATTTCTTTTGACCAAAAAAAGTGTTGATATAAAAACTACAAAAATATTGCCCTTAGCTTGCCTTCACTTACACCCCTCCCCACCTTAGCTTAATATACAGAATACGCTATCAACTGAGCTATAAGGTATCGGAAATAATTGTTATTAGGTTTAATAGTATTAACACCAGGTTTTAATACTCTCGATATTGACCAAATTTAGTTTTATTAATTTTATGTTACTCAACAAGCGCAGCCTCCTTTCCAACAAATTAGGATTGTATCTTATGCGAAAAAGCCTGTTCCCGCTTTTAGCGAGACTACGAGAAACTGACTAGCGACATTTTCAAAAATAAATACAAATAAAGACATCTGGGCACGAACCGTACCATATATATGTCCGGAGACAGCAGACAGACAGACATGGGAACAGACAGAAATAGTAAAATCTTGGGGCTTGGACACACATAATACTTAAAGATTCATCACAATCTCAATGAACCCACACGGGATTCGAACCTAGACATACCCTGCGCTTCGGTCACAGGATGAAAAACAAGCGTATCTTACACAATAAAATAAAACACACTCGACTAAATCGTCGGAACTTTTAGAACTCCCAAAAATGTTATCCCAGCCCAATGGGGGGAAAAAAGGGGGAGGGAGTAACCAATTCTAATTTCAGGGTTCCCCTCCACCGGCATTACTTTTCAGTAAGTAATCGTTGTTGAAGAAAGCTTACTGTGTACCCATACAATGCAGTTTCCAGTTTATTTTTCTCATTTTTATCATCAAAGAAGAAGACGATAAAAAAACAAAGAGTAGTAAATATAAGACACCAAGATCGGATGTGAAGAAGGGACAGATTCGGTGGACCCAATGTTTTCCTCCATACGTATTTATTTCGGAAGAGTTGTAAATGGGACTATAACCTGAGCGATGTGAGAAGTTATTAGAAACAGATATTTAAGGTGGGGTGTTTTTTGTCACCACGTCTTACTACCTTCTTAGTTTATATACATACTCGCTTTGCTCGTTGGGGGCTCCGCCCTCAAACCCACAGTGGGTTTTCTTTGCAAGTGGATGTAAACTAATATAATTCCAGAGCCGTTTTTTTTATAGATCTTACCGTTTAGCTCACAAGAGATCTCCAAAGAAAGGTCCGCACCGACTTTAAAGTTTCTCTGCCATTTTGAATTTTTTTCGGGGGTTAACAATTAAAAAAAAAACTTTTTGGAATTTTCCCGTCGGCTAAAGGTTAGAAACTATAAGTTTGCCAAATTTCAAGTTTCTAGCTCATCTGGAAATGGGTAAACATTAATGTCAGTGAGTCAGCCGTGTGGCTTTATAGTAATATAATAATGTACTAGTTACGCTAATCAGTTAGGGATGAGGAAGGTTAAATATAGAGGAAGTGCACCTGAATTTGCGTGGAGAAAGAAAGTGGAAAACCATTATTGAAAAACCACCCTCGCTACACTTGGCCGAGAGTCGAGTCCCGATCTCCCTGTCATCGGCAGTCTAGTTTAACGCGAGAATTACGCCTTAGACCACGCGGCCACCGAATCTGGTGAAGTGGGGTTAAAGGGGAACGCAAGTTAAGTTCAGTATTTTTACGATTTTCATTGCAATTAAATTTTTTTGATCAAAATAAAAGGCTTACTGAGTCAATATATGCTTTTAATGTTATTCTCTACGCTCTAAGTAGGTACCAATCTTCCCAATGAGGACTAAGTTTATGTATGTTAGTAATTATTTTATAGTCATATTATAAAAAATAATACCATAAGCTTATAGCTCACGATATGTTTTGTTTAGTTTTTAACGCTAACACGACCAAATGTCACAATGCAGATTGTGTATCATGAGACGTATAGAGACCGCGTTTGTGGTCTAGTGGTCAGAGTCCCTGGCTACAGATCTAGAGGTCTCGGGTTCGATGCTCGGCGCTTACAGATCTTTCTGTTAAACAGTGGGTCTGGAACGGGGTCAACTCAGCCTCACGAGGACAAATGAGGAGCTACTCGAATAAAGAAGTAGCAGATCCGGTTTAGAAAAGTGAAATTAATAGCTGGAGGCTTCGTTGTGCTGACCACATGACACCCTCTATCCGCAAATGTTGGCACTATTTTCGCCAATATACGGTGGCCGCTCAGTTTGTATAGCACGCCTGCGAGTTGACGCCATGGAGTTGTTTTGTTAAATGTATAAAAAATAAATAGTATTTAAACCTATAATCATAGTGACAGCTTTTTCTTTTAAATTTTCCGATTTTAGGTTTAGATTATTAGGTGGTATGCCAACGCACCATTTCCCCCCAAAAAATGGGGTTCACGGCTTATAAAATTCGAGACTATTTAAAGAAAGAGAACTCGGTACACCCAGTCCAGATTCAAACCTAAACCTCCACTTGGCGGCAAACCAGACCATACAACACTTAACGCCTTTGTCCGCGTTCCAACCAGTAGGGCCTTTGGTAAAAATGAAAATTAAAGTAAATAGATAGAGCTACTTATAAGAGAGAGAGAGAAAAAAGAAAATTAAGACTTCATACATAGTCAAACAGGAACTAGATAAAGGGAAGAATAAAATGAAAAAATATTAAATAAAATGGGAAACATAATTTAAATATAAAAATTAAAACACAAATAAAAATATAGGTTAAAACAAAAAAAAATAGAGAGAAAATTAGAATCAGAAAAGGATGAGTGACAAAGAGAAAAACTTAACATTACAAAGGATCGAAAGTGGCAAAGAGAAGAAAAAGAAGAATAGAAAGAGATGGAAGAAGAATATCGTCTGTTATTCACACTTGACTGACTCACAGTAATCGGCGATAATCTCTTCGCGCTTTAGGAGTGTTTCACACAATTTCCCCCTTCCCCTCAACGTGATCTTCACAAGAAGACGTCGAAAAAAATCTAAGCAACTATTTACAAATACTAATTGCAACCTTATTGAGCTAATCTACGACTCGAGTCTTGAATTATGAGCTTCAATTATTGCCCTTCCGTTTGCGACTAAAATCTACCAGCCGGTGCTGTTGGGGAAACAACAAATCAAGTGGAGGTAATTTTGTTTGTTTCATAAACTGAAACAACGATTTGTAAGTTCACTATTTATAGATCAATTGTGCACAGAAATAATAATACCTATGACCCGCATCGATGGAAACGCGAACTAAACGTCAAGCTCGTCTAGTCCGGTTTGCCGATGACGACAGGAAGAACGAAGGTAGAGTATGTTCATTATAGGTTTTTACCTGGATGACAGTTCAAAAATCTTATATGTTTAGGTTTTGGGTTGCCAACACACGTAAAATATCACTGTTTGGTTATGAATGTTAAGTTTTTTTTAAATTATACGTTATATTTTACATTTAAAATAACGTAAACTAAAGTTTTCTCACACTATTTCATTACTATTGATTTCTTTTTACCCAATCCGAAACAATATTTTAAACATAATTAAAAGTACTTTTTTTTCACTTTGGAATGTTATCTATTATGTGTAATTTAGTGCATACATTAATACCTTTTAATAGAGACATCCTATTTACTTAGAAAAGATAAAATACTTATAATTTTTATATATATAAAAATTACTTTATGATTATTTTATCATATTTCGAAATATTTAACTGTATAAAATATTTTTATCCACTGCGTGGGTGCATCATTGTAAATAACTAGTTTCCATCATGTTAAATCACATTGTTAAAATTCGTCGGTCACCATTTTGAACCTATGTTAGTTAGACCTTTTGTGAAAGTGATGTAAACAATAATTTTTTAAGTGGAATAAAACGATAAATAAGCTTTGTTCCCAAGATCAAATAAATATAAATAATATTGGCCTAAATTACTGTGGTTAACTATCACATTCATACATTACCATATGTTTTCATTACAATGATCCACAGTGACATGTCAGCTGTTGGCGTAGGGATACATTAGGGAATATTTCTAGTAACTTTTTGACCTGTCACCCAAGTAAACTAAGGTCGTGAATGTACTATACTGTGTTTTCCCAGTCTCCCTACACGCAGGTACCCTTCATTTACCCTGAAAGGTAGTAAACTTATCTTGCATGGTTTCACTATGGCGCAACTTATAAGATTGAGCCATAGTGTATTACGTTAAGGTAAGACTGTTACCTTTCAGGGTTAAAGGGGAGTACACTTCCTCTAAATTCTACCTTTCTCATATTCATCCCATTTTTGTAATTAAATGCGGACGATAAAACACGGAGAGGAAAAGATCTAAAGATAAAAAATTCTATTAGAAAGTGTATAGTCCTATTTTTACTATAGTCAAAAAGTTAAATAAAAATTGACTAAGAAATTATTTCATATGAAAACCTATTTTGGATATTAAAACTGCAGTATTGTAATTTCTAATCTATACTTTTAACTGGCGAAAATAAAATAGCTCTTCTGAAACGAGTTTTATTTTTAACTTGGTTTACCACTCTCCCTACATGCAAATGTGGATATATTACCTCTAAAATGCTTCCTTACTAATACCTTACTATAGTAGCTATCATATATGCGTATAACCTTAACAGGTAGTAAGACGAGGTAATATAAAAAATATTTTTAGCCACGTTTAATTTTTTTTAAACGTGTCGAAATACCAATTTGGGATCCTGACAGTTAATTAATTATACAATCATTAAAACCGTGTAACAGACTTTAAAATTGACAAAGACTTTACTATGTATTTTTACCTGTTGAATTAGCTATTAGATGAAAAAGCAGTATGGAATTTGAAACGAACAATATATATTTTAAAATGATAAACTAGAATAATTTCCAATTCATTTCGAAAATATCGTGACTTAAATAATACCAGGGGTTAACTTTACTACCAATATTTTGTTTTGAAGGATCGGTTTTGAATTTAAGATGGTGGAAGTTCAAGTCCTAGTTCTGGAGATAATATAATGCACTATAAGCCTAAGAAAGAAGAGTGATTTCGGTAAGTTAAACACATTTATTTTGGGTTATATTTCTCGTTAGTATTAATGGTTACAGCAAGGTTGAAAAAAATTCAAAAAGATAAATTATTTTAGAACATTTACCTTTTAGGTTTAAGTGTTAAAACCAGTCACAGGTTATTTAAAAAGGCATTTATAAACACGTATAGATATAAAGATAATTTTGAAAAAAAATTGTATTTATGATCTTCGACCACCTTTGTGGTCTAGTGGTGAGAGTGCCTGGATAAAAATGCAGAGGCCCCGAGTTCGATCCCCAGCGCTTCCAGATATTTCCGTGAAGCAGTGGGTCTGTAACGAGGTCAACTCAGTCTCGTGAGGACAAATGAGGAGCTACTTGAATGTAAAAGTAGCAGCCCTGGTCTAAAAAACTGAGATTAGAAGGGGTAGGGTTCGTTGTGCTGACAACATAATACCCTCTATTTTCAAAAGGTGGTGTTATCTCTGCTAAGAGACGGCGGCTGCTCTGTCGGTATGGCTTGGTTGCAGGCTGACGCCAAAGAGTTTTTATCAACATTATTCATCTTCAAAACATGAAAAAGTGTTTATTGGATAAAAATATATGTGATAGTTAAATGAGCTCATTAAGTGACAAGCAAAGAGCATAAAAATAAAAATAATTCTCAAAGACCTGAATTAAAAATTATATATATTTGATTATAGCTCAAAACCATTGGTTTTATAAAAAATATATTTCAAATAAAAGATTTGTATCTTTAATAGTACTACAGCTTTACAATGAAAAGTTATTTCGCATCTCAAATAGTTGTGGAGAAATTATGGAAATTGGAAAATTTCCCTCAATTAAAATACCTTCAAAGTCCTATCATGAGAAAATGAGAGTTGCCATCTGGTTAATAGTGATAAACAGTGTCTAGATATAAAATTTAATCAAAATCGTTAGAGCAAATTTTGAGAAAATTGGTTTTTTTCTCTTTTTTCCATTTAGTAAACTAGCCTTAATTTTAGAGTTAAATATCTAGTTCCAAAAAACCCCTCGGGGGGACCTTATGAAAACCCCAGATACCGAGTTTTATCCGAAACGGTAAAATAGTTTCGGGTCTAGCCCGAGGTGCAGAGAAACATACGGCATTGCGAAATTTTTTTTTGTTTGTTTCAGGGTGTCTTAAAACGTCAACATTAATTATCAAAATCTCGAGTTCAATTTTTTTTACGATTCCAATACTTTCTCTCCGAGGTGTCAAGAGAAAGTAAAAAAGGAAACCAGTGAATGCTATTAAGGTAGAGATATAAGGAACGCGAGAAAAGGCCAGTACCTTTACAGTTATTATAGCAAAACCTTTTGGCCAAAACTAGTAAAATATTGCTCCGTTAGAAAAATAAAGTTTAATTTTCTTCACGTGATGATAACAAAATTTGTTGAATATCTGTCATAAGAATAGCGGCATTAGATTAACTTTTTAAGTGAAGATAAAAAGTTGTCATTAAATTCCAGGACACCCTTGACAGATATTCAACAAATGTTGATATCACCACGGGAAGAAAATTAAATTCTGTGTTTTTATTGAAGCAGCATTTGATTTATTTTGACCAAAAATGTTTTTACATAAAATACTGCAAAAGCACTTGCCTTTACTCGCGTCTCCTGTATCCCCACCTTAAGCGTGCCCAAACCGGAAAGCCAGGGTTCATACTTGAGTCAGGTGAAACGAGGATATTTTTCCTATTGGTTTTGAGTTTCCAACCTCTACGCTGGTGAATTATGGTAAAATATATTTAAAATTTACTCGCGCATATTTTTGTCTTATATCATCTATTTAGGATAGTTACTGGAATAAAGAGTAATAAAGAGATGTTACTCTATTATTCATCGAAATGAGTAGTTCTTGATAACTCAAAAAGTAACTTTCTCACGTTGATATTTGCTTCATACAAAAGTAAGGCGAGCGCGTAGAGAAAGTTATGTGTGTTTTGTTTATAAATTCATATATTCTACTTAGATACAACCTTTCCACTGTATGACCATCCAATTAAATGACAAAACCCATATTTCACGGAAAATATATATCCTAGAGACATGGAGCAAAAAGAAAACCTATAAAGTAAATAATAATTACTTCCATTTGCAATTCAAATACGGATTTCAGAAGCCATTTAAAAAACATCCATACAAAATGTTTTCGTGAGATATTTCTACCAGGCAAAAAAAAAAAAANAAAAAAAAAAAAAAGAATGGCGCACACTTAAATTCAAACAACGGCAGTAAAACATGCAACAGAGGTCAACAAAGTGGTATATTATGAAAAAGGGAGGGAGGCAGGGAGACCAAATAGAAACCAGAGAAGTCGCGGTTCAGCCCCAGAATATGGTGGAAATACATGTATTTTTGTTCGGAGAGTAAAATTCTTAGCGCTGTTTGTTTTCGTTTTTTACCATTTAAGGTTAGATGTTGAGAAAAAAATTCGCAAAAGGAAAGTGGTTTGATTGGGTATTTTATCACTGTGTTTCCAAAACTATGGTACGCGTACCTCTGAGTTGTATTATCAGTCCACAAATATGTTTTGGTCTTGTTTAAATCTTATAAACAAACTAACGCAGTTTTTTGACGTAAATTTATACACTTTTATGAGCCTTTATTTAGCATATCGGCAAAGAATGATTAAGATTTAGAACGATCTTATATATTTATTTAGGGAACGTGAGTTAAGGTCAGTTTTTTTTCAGTGTTTTGGCAAAAATAAAAATAAACTATTGCTCCAGTTCTTGATTATCTGTCATGAGAATAGCGGCATTAGTTGACAAACATTTTAAATTGAGAGAAAAAGTTGTCATTAAATTCTAGAACACCCTTGACAGATATTTAAGCCTGTGCGAACCTTCGAAATTTCGAATCTAAATTCGAATATTGCTAAGATTCGGATTCAATTCGAGCTTTCGAGTCTTATTATTAGAGAGATTCGTGGTGGATTCGAAATTTCGAGTCCAAGCAAATTTCAAATTCGGATTCGATGGGTTTAGTTCGAAATTCGAATTTTTTTATACTTAAGAATAATGTCAACTTTCTATGGTCTTATACAGCAAACCATTATTAAAAAAAAGTAATTTATTTCGTTTATAACCTTTCATAAGTTAGTCATGAGGCTATGTTTACTTGTTTAACTTAAGATTAAGTTTAAAATATTTTCAAAGACTCCTAAAGATATGTTATTTGATTTGGATTTGAAACATTTTCAAAATAAAATATTCGATTTGGATTTGGATTTGATTCGAAATTTTATTTTTAGTATGATATAAGATTCGGATTCGATTCGAAAAAAATTTTGAGCATGATATGCTATTCGGAATCGATTCGAGATGATTTGCCAAGATTCAGATTCGACTCGAAATGGAAAATCATGGATTCGAACAGGCTTACAGATATTAAATAATTGTTGATATCACCACGTGAATAAAATTAAACTCTATGTTTCTAATGGAACATTATTTTAACTCGCGTTTCCTACACTCCCACCTTAGTAAGAGACTCTATAAATGAGGACATGGAAGGTGTACTTTGGTTAGTTCAAAGCCCCTAAAGAAAGGGTTACGCGACTGGCGAAAGTTCGGGAAACACTGGTTTATTGTTTCGGGACTGACAAACAGATATTTTTACTGGCACATTTACTGTACAGTTATTGATTTATTTATTTTTATATCTAGGGAATAAAATAAAGTGTTTTACTTTAATTGCATTTGAAATAAATGTATATATGGCATGAGGGGGTGATTTCTGACGCAGATTTGAGAACATTATTTGAGTAGACGTTTAGCATCGACAAGGTGTACTTATTTTATGATTTATCTCGCGAAGTAATCAGGACGCCCCGCTTTAAATAAAATCATTCTGGTCCAATGTAATGAATGATCGTTTTCATTGTAAGTCAAATGAACATATTAAAATATAAAAAAAACATTAAAATGTATAACTCGGCGAATAATAGCATTACAAGAACAACAGCCATGTTAATACAGCCGTTCCAGTTCACCCAGAACAATGCGATTAAATATCTCGGAAACAACCCATACATATATCGATATAATTTAATCGATGTATCATAGTTTCAGTATATCAAGTGATAAATATATCGATGTATTGTAGAAAAATGCCATTCCCTCGCATCTAGCCTTGTTAAGATCGACAGGTTCGAATCTCGGATGAGAGCAATAAAGGGTGATTTTTTCCCATCCCTTCCAAGAGTGCGAGTTGACTGAGCAAATCTCCTCATACCAACCCTCATAGATTAAGCTGTGTTAGATGTAATAGCAATAAAAAGTATCCAGTTAACAGAAGAAAGAGAAGGCAATAAAGAGCTGCTGGCGGAAAACCAGGAGTCAGAAGAATCCTCGCACAGACAGACAGACAGACAGGCGTAGCAGGATGCAAGTTGGAATGATCGGACATTTTTATGGCTCATTAAAGAAGCGCTGCTATTAGGTGTGAGAAGATCTTGTAGTAACTTGACAGCTGACAACCTCTTAACATCACCTCTCTGTCCTACAGAGGCCAGATTCGACATAAAAACAGCCTTATTTTAACATAAAAAACTTCATAGAGCAGATAATGGCAACGGTCATTAATTAACGACAAGGAATAGAATTTTCCTTCAAAGAGCGTCAGAGTTAGGCCGCATTGCGAGTCATTGATCAATGAAATATTGAAAGTCAAAGGGATCATAATTTACCAAGGCCATCAATAAATTTTAAGTGTGCTTTCTCAAGACATACATTACCTATTGAGTAGGATTCTACTAAGAAGGACCTTTTGGAAAATACAAACAAATTTTTCATGGTTATCATTGATAACATTTTACTATGCATATATATAGCACCACGTCTTACCACCCATTCGGGTTATACGATTAGGTACTAATTATGCTAATAGTTTTAGGGATTAGGAAGGTTATACTTAGAGGAAGTGTACCCGTATTTGCGTGGAGGGAGAGTGGAAAACCCCTTTTATAAAAAACCACCCGACCAAGATTTGAACCTCAATCTCCCAGTCATCGACAGATTTTTTTTCTTAAACAGTACTACAACTTTACAGCTACAAGTTATTATGTATCCCAAATAGTTGCGGAGAAATAAAGAAAATAAGAAAATCTATTTCATGTAAAGTACCATCAAAGTCATTTTTATGAGAAAATGAGATTTGCCATCTTGTTTATATGGATAAAAAGTGTCTAGATATAAAAATTTAATCAAAATAGTTAGAGCGAATTTTTTTTAAATAGATTTTTTTCTCTTTTTGCCCTTCAGTAAACTACCCTTAAATTAATGGTTGGCTATCTAATTCAAAAATCCCCTGGGGGGGGGGGACCTTATGAAAACCCCAGATACCAAGTTTTATTTAGTCCAATTGGTAAAAAAGTTTTGGCTCCAGCCCGAGGTACAGACAGGCGGCAATGCGAAAACAACTTTTTTTGTTTCAGGGGTCATGAAACGTTGACATTTATCAAAATCTCGAGATCAATTTTTTTTTACGAACACAATACTTTCTCTCCGAGGTGTCGAAAGACATGCATAGGCCTATATATCAAACGCCTATGTTTTACGAACAAGAAAAAGAAAAGGAAAATAGACAAAATCCGATACCTAATTTAATAACAATTGGATATCATACATAAGACCTCGCTTATGGGGGTGGGGCTAGTGCTTTAAATCTTGACCATTCGACTTTACCTTAACTCTGATCTTTTGGCGTATGGAGGATTCGTTTCTGAGGTGGGAACACCATTAAGGCGAATTCCACTACTCCCAGATGATAGGATGATACGTGAGAATGATGATGGTGGAAAGCAGAGGGGACCTACAGTTTAACGTGGGCTCCTAACCACGGTGGGGGTCTGGCAGTCCACATATTCACAAAGCTTCAAAGCACTCACTTTGCCAGAGGTGAAGGGAGGGTTTGGTAATCAGATAAATCTTTGCTAGGACCGGGATTTGAGCCGCGGACCCCTAACACAGAGGTCTGACACGTTACCCCTAGACTGCCAGGCCCGCAGGCTTCGTTTATAGTGCAAGCTATTTGTTTGAAGGTCAGAAGCTAATGTCCTGCTTAGGCTAGCCGCACACTGGATCCGCCATTTGATTAAAGACAAAACGTATTCATACAAAACGTCGAGTCTCGTCGGTTGCAGAGAGTGTGGGGGTCTGTTTTTTTATACCTAGACGCCTTGATATCTTCTCCTATTCCCACCATTTCCAAACTAAAGCAACGTTTCCGTTATTTACTATATTATTATTATCATCTTCGCACCTATATTGATATCAATTGGAAGTTAAGCTATAATAACAAACTAGGTAACAATGTTAATTACATTTTTAATGAACAGCGAGTTTCGAAAATTACCTGTCACATCTAACTCATTGCCAATGTCTTGCCAACATTGTTTAATCGAGTCTTGGTTATGGTGCTCCTTTAACGTTATATCATATATCATTGTACGACTCTCAACCAACAGCAGTAACTTATAAACATCTATTACAGCGGAATCTTCCTCACCCATTCCTTCTTGATTCAGCATAAATCAAAATCGCCACAAAACATCAAACTTCACAGGTGTCAACAACAACAACACGACGCGGGAGCGATCCATGTGGTAGTCACGTGAATGATCTCGGCTGCTAGCGCATGCGGAGTTCAAACCGTCGGAAAGTGTCTTATTGAAATACGAAACTTGAGGGACCTTCGTCCGACAAGGAATAAACGTTTAACGACGGTGAAAGACGTCTGCAGACAGTATCGAAGCCATTGTGCTGGCCTCCGTTTAACCCCACGTTAAACACAGCGCATCAGACACCTTCTGACACTGTCAGACAAAATGTATTGTCGTAAGGCAAAATATCGGATCCAGGGTACAACACGAACGAATACACAGAATTTAATCTAAGTGTCCATACTGGAAGAGGCTCAAGAGTTTCTGGGAACAAAGCCCTCTTGGGAACTCGCTAAACGATTAGACTTGTCCGAATAAAATAGCTCAGTAGTCAGGCAGCCACCATTTAGTTAACAATTGCATAGATCAGCGATTCTTAACCGGGGGGGTCTCGGAAAAATAATTTAAAATGTTGTTTGCTTATTACTGAGGTCGAATATCTTAAATTTTACGTTTTGGAAGAAAGAATTCGATGATCGTAAGCTTGCAAGTACTGTAAACTCTCGATTTTCCGGGGTAGTGGAGGTGAGGGGAAGCACGTATAATAGAAATCTCGGATACTACATATAGACCCCATATGTTTATCCTCGCCATTCAAAATTTACTTCCCTTTGTTTATGTGAAAAGGGATTTTCCACACTGTTAAATATTAAAACGAAGCAGCGAAATCGACTCCGAATCGACTCCTCCATGCGAATAGCATTAGGCCTAAGTAATACAATTGAAACAAGAATAGACAAATTAGTGGAAAGAGTTCAACAGCAGTGGTCCCATTAAATACACTTAGGTAGGTTAAGTTCTGTTTTTTTATTTGTTTGTTATTATAATCAGTAAATAAAGCCACTATTTTAAAATAAATCTTAATGATTACCTACTATGTTAGTAAAAACTAGGGGGCCACGAGTAATAAAAGGTTAGCTAAGTATTTAAATTCCTTAACTTTTTACTTATTATTAGTTAAATTCCCTGACTTTTCCCAGTCTGTAACTACCATGAACAATTACATCTTTGCTTAGTAAAAAAAGTTTTAAAAAATCCCCCAGTATTGTGGCGATTCTAGTCTTCAAACCAAAAGGTTCCCAATGACAAGTGTAGCGTGGGAATAAATCAGAAATACACCGTCCATCCGTCTGTCCGTCTAGAAATGCCGATAATTTGCATTCCTCCATCTGAAACGAGATGTGATACTGCTACAGGGGACTGTTTATACAACAGTGGCTCGAGCTAAGAGATCCGGGAGAGTCGCTCTGTTTAACAACACGCGGGTCTAAAGTGGTCGACCGCGAGTCTAGGCAGATCCTGGTTCGATTACCACCGGTCAAGTTGTTGTTTTAAACATCTAGGATAATAGAGAGGATTGCCGGTGACGGGAGGGTGGGGGTATTCAGGTTCGAATCTTGGTCAGACGCATATGAAATGGATCACTGTGATTTTCAACTCTTATCGTCAAGTTAATGAGGGTGCACTTTCTCTAAACTGCCTTACTCATCCCTATTATCAGGTAATTAATAACCTTTATTATAAGCACACTAGTAGAATTTTAAATATGTTTTATCACCGCATCTTATTAACTGTTCAGGTTATATGCATAAAATATAATGACTCTAATGGGGTAGGGACGAA
Source organism: Timema bartmani (assembly GCA_902151455.1). Taxonomy (NCBI): domain Eukaryota; kingdom Metazoa; phylum Arthropoda; class Insecta; order Phasmatodea; family Timematidae; genus Timema; species Timema bartmani. The sequence goes on along the minus strand of CABFWB010000160.1, from coordinate 297,718 downwards.
AAAGGAAGAAATGTAGAGGTAATCTACCCTATTAAAAGTGGGAAACCACTTAGGGAAAACCACCCTAAGTAGATCCGACCGGGATTTAAACCACAATCTTCCCGTCATCAGCAGGTAAGTTAAACAAGAGAATGGCACTTTAGAGCTATTTGTGAGTAAACTTTGTCATTAATAAACCTATCGTCTCATAAATTTGAGTGAGCATCAGGTTCTCGCAACAGGTCTATTGTTTACATCCCACTGTTTATCTATCAACTCGCCACATGCCATTGCCAGTCACATACTCGTCGTCTCACCACGCGCTTCCCGTACCCCATGCGCGTCGTGTCATCGCAAAGATCTACCGCGATTATTGTGAAAATAGCCTAACCTAACCTAGCATCTAATACGGACCTTTTCGAATTTTCAGACTAAGTCTTCGACAATTATACTGACGAGGATGGGAATTTTCCACTTGAAATCTGGGCCGGTAACGAAAAAGAACATCCGTGCATGAGATGATAGAATAAAATATGTATTCTTATTTATAAATATCTCACGTTCTGATTTATATTACTGCAATACCTCTACTTTCCTCCTCTAAACATGGATTGTGGAGAGATGATAGGTGTGATAAGTCGATAATTGTGGTGAGTCTATGATTGTAGATATAAGTGTGTGTGTGTGTGTGTGTGTGTATAATATAATATAATAAAATATATATAGTTTCAATTAAGTAACAAATTAAAACCTAGACAAGGGAATCGAACCTTGGACATTTGACTCTAAACACTATTGCTCTATCCCTGAGACATCCTAGTTCGTCTCATAGATAGGGGCCACTTTTCACTTGTTGTGTTGAGTCTATGTTAATTGGTGAATGTGTCGACCGTTCAAGTCTTTCGATAATCATAGTCAAAAGTAACAGACTCAATTCCCATATCACGTGAGATTATCCCCTTAGTTGAATTTAACTCCACAGAACTGATCTTGTGGACAACCATCAGGTATCAGTTTATAATAAATTTAAATTAATTAAAATGTTGTATAGGTAGCGGCACAGAACCAGGTGGAAAGATGACGTCACCAAGGATTTGAAGGAACTAGGGGTGGAAGAAGATAGGAAAGAAGTGGTGCAAGATAGAACAAGACGAAGGAGACTTGTGAGGTAGGCGCGTGGTCTCCAAGGATTTGAAGGAACTAGGGGTGGAAGAAGAAAGGAAAGAAGTGGTCCAAGATAGAACAAGACGAAGGAGACTTGTGAGGTAGGCGCGTGGTCTCCAAGTCCTGTGATCACTGATAATAAGACGATTAAAAAAATTGTTAAATTATCCTACAGTGTATCTATGAAAAGATAGAAGATCGAAGCCCATAAAGCAGTTGTGGGTCTTTGCCCTTAAATGGACACTACTCTGTTTCCCAAAGCTACCACTCTTCTTTAAAAAAATATCGGGAAACACTAATAGTTTATCTTCAATGAATTAAAGTTCTCCTTAAATATATTTTTTCGAGCAATGGCGTATTATACATATCCAAGCAAAATAAATAAAATGCTATTAAACATTTTCCATAGCCATTTTCTAATAACACTTTAAGATAGTTTGGGTCTGAAGAAGAAGTAGGGGGTTGCAGCCCCTTCAATACTCCCTCTGGGTACGCCCCTAGTGTAACGGTATCGTGTATTTATTTCCCCTTTTGAGTGTTAGGAACATGTAAAGATATCATGGCACCATTATAACTAACAAATAAGAAACTAAACCAAGTTTTGAGTTGGTTTTATAGCATTAGTTTTAACAAATTCATGGTGACAAGTACTTTGCGCGCGCTAACCAATCTCGCGAACAAGTTGGCAAACCGCCCGACTTGAGAAGTTAGGCAGGGCAATGAATGTTACAAAAGAACATAACTCAGACTAAACGACTTCTGCAAAATACGTTTAGTACTCCTCACCATGTTTAAAGCATATAATAAACCATCCAGATATTCAAGACCTGGTACCGTGCCGACACACGAATAAGTTATATGGAGGTTACTTAAGAGCCCGTCTCTCTCCACAGATAACATCAAACTTAAGTAGGTAATAAAGCTGGAATCGGGCATTTCGACGTACTGCGGTTCTCTGTATTATTACTAACTCTTTGGCATTAGGAGCTCGAAAATTAATTGCCACACTTACAAAAGTACGCCACCTATCACTATCTTGAGCTAGTTCTATCAAGTCCACCTCATTACACCATATCCATATCTTGAGCTATAGTTCTATTCAGTCATCACACCTTATCCCTATCTTGAGATAGTCTTATCCAGTCCACCTCATTACATCCTATCCCTACCTTGAACTAGTTCTATCCAGTCCACCTCATTACATCCTATCTCTTTCAGGTCCATTCTAATGTTATCCGCCCATCTGCGTCTAGGTCTTCCCAATAGACTCTTCTCAATGGGTTTGCTGGTCAATACTCCGAAGAAGTTATAGTTTTTCCATTCGTGCTGCATGTCCCACCGTAATCGACGAGACTACTATCCTGACAATGTTTTGTGGTGAGTTCAAGGTATATAACTCATCATTATGTAACAATCTAAATTCCCCAGTGGCCTCATCCTATTTTGGACCAAATATCTTCCTCCTTGTTTTCAAATACCCTAAATTATGTTTGGTCATGTAAGCTAAGAGACCACGTTTGACACCTATAAAGAACAATCGGTGTTCTATTTTTAAATAATGGTACGGTGATCATGTTTGGCTAGTGAGCTAAGGTCTCGCGTTAAATTCCCAGAAAGTCCAAAAGTTTTGTCACTGGTGAAATTTGGGTTTCCCCTTTCACAGTGATGAATTAACGGCCGAGGGCTGGATGTTGAGTATGTTCTAGATTTAAGTTAATTTGTAAGTCGTGTACTGATATAATCAATCGGACCAAAAGGTGGACGTTAAATAACTCGAAAATTAATATATAAATAATAAAATTATATATATGCCTATATATATAAGTAAAGACATTTGCCTACAAATCTGAGAATATTAAAAACACTGGAAATGAGACCAAGAAGACCATTTAATCAATTTTTTTTAAATACAATAAAATTGAAAACTAGTTATTTTAGTATGAAAAAATAATAAAGCTGTTCCAGATGTCCGCACGTCAATACGTTTTCTGGTCTAGAATCTTAATTTCCCGGTTTGACAAAGTAAACCCCCTTTTTTGGCTTGAGTTTATGTGTAACTAGCACACGAAGTCAAGTCAACAAACGTACTGTACAAGCACAGATTATCACAGGGTTTAAGGCGTTAAACTCGCATTAGAATTGAAGTAGAGGCTATAATATCAGCCAGGTAAACTGGAGATAGTTTTCCACGTGCGATTCATCACTAATGTTTTCCCATCTAATGTGCGTGCTGTATTCATTTATTTTAGCACCGCGTCTTACTACCCGTTCGGGTTGTACGCTTAAGTACTGATTACACTAATGGGTTAGAGATTGGCAAGGTTGAATTAAGAGGAAGTGAACCGGCATTCGCGTGAAGAGTGAAAAATCATGTAGGGAAAACCACCCGACCGAGATTCGAACCTCGATTTACCCGTCCTCGGCAGTATGGCTCAACACTAGACTAGCGTTTTAGCCAACTACGCCACCGAGGTGGGTTACACGCTGTAAAGATTGTTTAAAAAAACGCAGCCATGTATGTTTATGATTTAGACTTACATTAGCAATTTTAGTGAAAGCTATATAGCATTTATATCGATGAACATTTAAAAGTAATGCATGAAAAGACGCCAAACATATCAAAAAACATTACTTTTAATAGGGTGATTTAACCTACTTTTGATTAAACCTGATTATGATAGTCGTCTTAGTTTGTGAATAGAACGTTCCATATGGTGTGTAAATATGCAGAGTGGTACTGGTTTATGTTTTTATTCAGCCGGCTGCCTCTGGATAGACTTTTTTTTATTATATAATGTATTTCCATTCAGTAATGAAATGTGCGTTTTAAGTTCCAAGTGACCTATAATCTACATTAGTAAACCTGTTTTCGTATCTAATGCAAAGGAAGTTTCAGGTATAAGTTATAAAAAGTAATGGCGGTGAAAACGTATATGACTATAAATAATCTTGAGCCGGTTCATGAACACACAAGACTGAAATTATGTTTAGTTTAGTTTAAACTTTATTCGCCATTAGATTTAACCTATTTTGTATGTGTGCGCGATTATGTGTATTATTATAAATACCGGTGTATGATTAAGCAAAAAAAATAGAGTTAGATTATGCAAATAACTTAATATAATATATTATACAGAATTTTTTAATTTCTATGTATTATTATTCTTTCTCTAGTTTCTGACAATTTTATAAGGATAGGTCTGTCTACCATCAAGCTACGCATAAATTATTTTCCACACAAACATGGAAGCAGTACATATTAAAAATATAATTAGTTAATAAACCATTTATTTTTAAGTTTAGTTCAGTCAGAGGCGCCGGAACGTTTCTTATCTGGTTGGGACGGGGGCTGAGTGACGTAACGTTCAGTTTAAGGGGGAAGTCCCACCAAATATCTAAAAAAAACCTGTACTACTAACCTCCTTAAATTTGATGGTAGTTATTATTTAATAGATTTGTAAATTTTTCTCCTATTAAAATAAAGGTGGTTTGTTTTAACAAAATTAATTTTGTTTCTGTAAATCCAATCATTAAAAAGATATAAATTATTGAATTTAAACTTTATAAAATAATTTTTATGATTTTTCTTCCATGGTTACGCCCAAAATACTTTTTCAAAAATTTGATTTCTCTGTTTTCAAAAAGATTGTTTCTTTGGCTATTTCCTGAATATTTTAGAAATTTTCAAAAAAAAATTAAAATATGTTTTTTAATTAATAATTTGAACAAGGGTCGTATTTAAAAAACTATATTTATTAATTAAAAATAAACTTTTAAAAATATGTAAGCAATTATCATTTCACCCCCTCCATATTTTAATACCTTTTCACCTGAACAGTTTTCTGAAACAGCACATCAAGTGTTGTATTTTTTAAAAGAGAATATCGTTGATTTTCTATCTGAGTCTACCGGCCGGTTGCTGTGTGTGTCTCTTGAAGCCATTTCCTCCACCGCTCAACTACCACTAGCTCCCCTCGCAGTGACATGATGGCTTGTTGTGACTGACGTCCCAAACTGGTTTTCAAATATACAATCTTCAGTGAAAATAGTTCTAATGTTTTTACTTATTTTTTGCCCTAAAAATGCAATACATTTTAAGTAGTAGGTATTATTATTTTATATATTTATTCCATGTATGAATAGTTTTTTTTTTCTTTTGTGTTGATATATTTTGTGATAGTTTCAAACAAATTTATCAAGTTTCACTAAGAAAACTAGTTTGAGACTTCTGCGCTGGGGGTCCGGGGTTCAATACTCGGTCCCGGCACAGATTTATCTTATTGCCAAACCTTTCTTTCACCTCTGAAAAGACGTGTATTAATCACAACTTGGGAATGTGTGGAATGCCAGGCCTCCACCGTGGTTCAGATTCCTCGTTAAACTGTAGGTCCTCCATTTCATCTCACAATCACCCTACCATTACACATTAGCGTAAGTTAGTATAACCCGAACGGTGTAGTAAGACGCGGTGCTAATAATAATAATAATAATAATAATAATAATAATAATAATAATAATAATAATAATAAACACATGTTTTCTCATTTAAAACTTTGCATTAGAAATATTAATAATTTATTACATACAACGTAGGAACTATTAAGTTCGTAAGAAAATGTTCTCATAGATCACAACACTTATAAATATTTTAAAAAGCTATTTAATCAAACATTTGTTCAATGGATCTGAATCGTTGGGTGCACGAGGTAAGGTCATGTTTGGTTTGCTCGTAGCTCTAAGTTCTGGGTTCAAATCTCAGCCACGTGGACTGAGGGCTGTTCTTTTCTAAATGTGTATCCACGCTTCCTTCACGCAAATGCGGATACGTTTACTCTAAATATATATTTTTTACTTAGCTCTATTCTGTTATTATAATTAAAGTGTGTATAACACAGATGGATAGTAAGCAGAGCCGAACTAATGACAATAATTGGTTTGGTGTTAAACGTCTTAATTTGATGTCATTTGGATTTTTACTGCGTGGGTAAAGAACAGGTCAAATTACTAGTTTTATTTATTTATTGTATTTAACGTGCGCTTTCTGAACCAACCGATTATATAAGCACACGAGAATTTCTATGAGTGAGATTGAAGGGGCCTAACAATTTTGCCGGGAAAGGTATTTTCACAAACCTTACAGGTGTTATCTTACATACCACAATCGAAATGGGACCGACGGCTTTACTTTCCCTCCAAAAGAAGTGATGCTATGAATTTTTATCCCTCGAAAGAAATCGTTTGACCACGGCGAGGATTTAACCCACGAACACCGGGTCTTGAGGCGAGCACTTTACTCCAAGACCAGTGAAATCGACAAAACTGCTAGCATTATTATATGATTGAATGTTCAAGTATAAAGATAGCGCCACAAACACAAAACACAATATTGTTCGAGAATAGGAATAACAATCTCAACTAAAATCATTTATGGCTGCACTATTGAGCACGTAAACTAAATGGAAGGCTCATTTAGTCTAGCCTACTGGCAGCAGGGAGATCGGGGTTCAATTCGAGGTATTTTTCTAAATGTTATCCTTTTATTTCTGTATGCAAGTACGGGTACATTTCACCTACATTCTACCTTCATCACCCCTACCCTATTAGCGGGAGTAAATGTGTATAGCCCGAACTGGTAGTAAGGCAATGAGCCAGGGAAAACCTTACTAAAATGCCAAATAGCTATTTGTGCTAATTTGTATAATTTTCTTTAATCTATTTAAAATTAATTTTATTAATGGAATAGTCTCTCTCGTCTGACACCTTAGCTCAGTCGGTAGCTTGTCCGGTCCACTGAGCTAAGGGTCTCGGGTTTGATTCACGGTATGGCCAAAAAATCTATCATTGGTAAAATGTGGGTTTACCCTTTCACAATGATGAATTAACAGTCAGGGACTGGATGTAGTGTCTGTCCTAGTCTTCTTAAGTTGGATTATAAGGCATATGAAGTTACGACAGGCACATTAAGTTACGAAAGGCCTAGAGCAAGCTGGTAGTGTAAAATGTATGGCTTGAATTTAAAAAAATGACCCAGTTACGCGCTGGAAAGAGTATGGGATGTAAAAAGTAAGTAAAATAAAGTAAGTAATGTCTTGGGCTACAGGATAAATTATATAAATCTGGACAATCTAGAATGCAGTGGGTAGTGACCCTTACAGTATGTGAGTCGTGAGACACTCGCTCAAATAAGCTATTGGTTATATTTTTTGCTGCTAGTATTATTTTGTTTATGTTCATACAGACCAGATTCAACATCAACTACTATATCACCTGGAATATTAACCCCTGAAGAATCACCACCTCTAGTTATTGAAAATGAGTGTACTAATCCAGGCAAAGATCCAAATCTTCAAATGATAACAGGCAAATTTATTGTTGATGGACAATACTTTGTTAGGAGCCTACATTCATTGGAAAAACATTATTTTAAACGTGAAATGAGTTCTAAGGGATGGTTTCAACTTATTTAATCAAAATCGATGTCATGCATTTGTAGTTTAGTCTTTAAGTGCCCATTTTATTTTCTAACACGTAAACTATTGAGTGAACCATTAGAAATCAAGGGTATAAAAGGAAGTGGAATGATAGAGAGTGTTATTCAGAGGATAGTCCATCCAAAATGTTGTTCAGGCTAGAAAACCTTCTATAAAGTCAAGGAAAATATGGGAAAGGTAAATTAGTTATATTTATTGGTGCTGCACAGTATGTACTATATTAACAATTTCCTCAGATCATACGTTGGCTACTAGATTTTGATAGTATCTTGATTCATTATTTCTCCATTTTTCTACAAATAAATTACATTGTTGAGAAAACATATATATTATATATTCAATAAAATGCTAATGTTACAGGTATGGAAGGCCATCCTTATTAACGATATGTTGCAGTCAAATAGCCGAGGTTGTTATTAATTTTAGAGAGGAATTCACGATCTAGATATCATATTCTGAAAATTGAAAAATGACAGCTGGACACGGGAATCGAACCAGGGACCCGTGTTCAGGTGTCATTTTTCAATTTTCAGAATAAGATATCTAGATGGTGAATTCCTCTTTAAAATTAATAACAGCTTCGGATATTTGGTTCTTAGTATTATCCGTACAATAATAATAATAATTGTACGAGTGGCAGTAACAAGCCAACTACCGAGTCGAAGATGGCTGCGTTATCTGATGGCTCGTGAATAAAACTGACGATTAGCGCACGTTCATTATAGACTCTGCCTTAAAATATGAGTGAAGAATGACCCTGGGCACGGGACGACTCTTGGATAGCTCAATGGTAGAGCATTGGTGTACTAAGCCAAAGGTCCCAGGTTCGATTCCCGTGTCCAGGTGTCATTTTTCAATTTTCAGGATATGTTGGAAGCTGGTAAAGAAGAGCTAAAGTTGGCAAAAGAAAATGGTGAAATATCAAAAACGGGAATTCCATTTATAACTGTTATTGATGATAGAGACTGGCCACACCCTAGCCAGGCCATCGCTATACAGCTAGTTCTGGAGTGGGATGCGTCATCGGACACCGAACTAAAAAAGTGTTGCTTGTTGGTATTAGAAAAAAATACTGTGCAATGTGTGTACGTCTAAGGAAGAAAGGGCTACCAGATATTGATGATAAATGCTTTAAAAATTGGAATGGGCCATCAACAGGAATGGAATCAGACATAATTGTAGAAGCGTTTCATATAAGTGAATAATTGCATGGATTACAATATCACACCATGATTGGTGATGGCAATTTGAGTGTCTTCAAAAACGTAAAGGAATTAGTTTCTTATGGAAGGCAAGTGCATATAATTGAATGCGCTAATCATACAGTTAAATGTTTCACAAAGTCACCATACAAATTGCAAACTGAGACTTCTTCAGCAAAAAAGAGTCTATCAAATCCTCGAATAACATGTTAAAAAAAACGCAGACTGGGGTGCAATTGCTTACAATGCTAAAATGGGTCTAACAGCTGAAGCACTAGTCGATGGTTTTCGAAATATTCCTTACCATGTTTTTGGGTTACATGTAAAATGTAAGATGTACTACTGTGGTGAGGAGGACGATCATAAATCCATTGATCCAGACATTGAAAATATAGTCAAAAATATTGAGGTGGTTCTCAGACAACTGATTTTGAAAGTTGAACAACTGATAACCAATGACACAAGCAATTTGGCTGAAAACTGTATGTCTTTGGTAGCAAAATTCAGTGGTGGTAAGCAACTGAATAGAGGAAAACAATGGTCCTACTCTCATAGAAGTTGTGGAGCTGCCCATGATTTGCAAAATGGGCCTCATTGTCGCTACTTAGCATGGAAAAAAGCAACTTTAAGAAGCCCACACCAAACGTTAAAATGTCTTAGTGATCAAAAGATGAGATAATATGCATCAAAACGACGTAGTTTGCTTTCTTCTTTCCAGGATGGGAATTTTAAAGTGAAATTTTTTTATTAAAGATGTGTAGTCCCTTGCAAGGTAAAACTGAATATGGTGACTTATGTCAAAAAATAGACATGGATAGTGATGTAATGAAGAGGGAAAAATCTGTTTCCTTAATAATCTTAGGGTCTACCCAAAATATAATTTTTTTAATCAAATTTGGCAATTGGGCAGTTGGAAAATGAACGGTGGGGGAAGGAAGGAGGAAAGAAAGAACCATTTGACAGCATCAAACTTTGGGGTGGTGTGCAGAATGAAACCAACAACATCCTGCGCAATAATAATTGCGGAGAAATTATGAAAATGGGAGAGTTTCCCTTACGTAAAGTACCCCCAAAGTCATTTTCATGAGAAAATGAGAATCTCCATCTTGTTAATAGTGATATACAGTGTATATAAAATTTAATCAAAATTGTTAGGGCAAATTTTGAGAAAAAAGATTTTTTCTTTTTTTGCCCTTCAGGAAACTACCCTTAACTTTAATTTTAAAAAAAAACCTCAGGAGGACTTTATGAAAACTTCAGATACTCAGTTTTAGCCCAATTGGTAAAAGATTTTCGGTTCTAGCCTGAGGTACAAACAAACGGACAGACAAATGGCATTGCAAAAACCATGTTTTTGGTTTCAGGGGGTCATGAAACGTTGACATTTATCGAAATCTCGAGTTCGATTATCTAACAATCACAATATTACCAGATATAAATCGTTTCTTGTATTTATTTTATTATTTTTAAACAGTAAATAAGGTAGTTTTAGTTCAATATTTATCTAGCTTTGGCCAGACAATATATCAAATCTAGTAAGAATTTGCTTTTTTTCAAAAGGAAATTCAGGTGATATTTTAATGTGTATAACATTTATCTCTTTTGAAATATAAATCGTAAACCTGGTTTTAAAAGGTAGCTTATGCAGTCGACACATCTTTAAGGCTCTATATTTTAATGATCACATAATTAATGTATTTATTAAAATAGTATTGGGTCTTGGGGGAGACCAATTCCGAGTTTTCCCTCTCATGGGTGTGCCACTGATATATATATAAAATACCCAAGGAAGAACAAACAGAGAAATTCTGCATCAGTCTTTTTTTGGTAGTATAGCTTCAATTTGAGTAAACACTTATGTTTCTATGTTAATAGGCTACAGTATTTTTATATTGCTAGATTAATGGAAAACTATCACTTTATAAACATTTTCACGTAAATTAAAATGAATAGTACGACACAATCTTACATACTTTCTCATACAGTAACTAGCCAACAGTTGGTTTACTTCCATTGTATATTACAATTAGGAATCAAATTTTCATAAATTTGCCGTCAGTAACCCACCCATAAGGGAATGCCTGTGCAGTGCATTGTACCATTTATTTATTTTTTCAAACCTCTAAATACTTTAAGTAAGATTGATCCAGCTAATTTTAAAGTATGGTGTCGTGAATAAAGACATGAATTTTGTTTAACACTTTACATTAAATGTATAAAGCCGAAAATGACCAAACTAGATTGAGTATGTACATTAATTTGGAAACCCTTTGCTTATAAATTGTGGGCAGGGGGAAGATCACAACCCTAACATGTTTGTGTCCTGGTATATGTGTGCATATGTCTTCAAATATCACACACACACACACACACACACACACACACACACACACACACAC
>CABFWB010000160.1:257122-286203 GCA_902151455.1 Timema bartmani | reverse complement strand
CACACACACACACACACACACACACACATACACATACACATACACGCACACGCACATGCACACACACACACACGCACACACACACAAATATGATTCTAAATGGTTTTTTTTTTAATTGTTTAACTTTGTAAGAATTTAAACCATTCTCTTCTCAATAAATAGCTCTTAGCTCAGGGTTGAAAAAAACCTGGGCTATTTAAAAATAAAAGTTGGGCTATATTAGGTTTTATTGGGTTTGTTGTGGTGTGATTAAAAATATTATGTATGTTATGTGGTTTAACCAATCATTCTAACTTATTTATTAGTGCCTAGACTGTTACTTTACAAAGAAAATTACATGTAGGCCTAACTATAATATTATATTATATAAATCTTTTTTTTTTTAAGGAATTACAAACAATAGACAATGGTTAACCAAAATTAAAAAAAACTTTCATGCAATCATATTGGTAAAGTTTGGTTCTTAGAAAAGAATGTTTTAAATTTAAATTGTATGTGTATTCTTTAAAATATTCAATAACATTAGTTTGATCTAATCCTATGTTAGTATGCTTAGTTCCATTTCCAATCTATCTCTTACATTTTTATTTAAAGTAATTTTTTTATTATTATTATTTAGCCCCGCGTCTTACTACCCATTCAGGTTATACGCTTATGTACTAATTACGCTAATGGATTAGGAATTGGGAAGGTTGAATTTAGAGGAAGTGAGCCCGCATTTGCGTGGAGGGAGAGTATAAAACCATTTAGGGGAAACCACCCCCAGTTCACCCGACCAAGATTCGAACCTCGATATCCTCATCCTCTCGGCAGTCAAGCTCAACACGACTAGTGCGTTAGTTAACTACGCCAACGAGGAGGGTTTTAAAGTAATTAATCATATTTTAAATATTAAAAGGGAAATAGACTAACTACTTTCAAAAATTAATTAGACAATTACTTTGTATTTATTTGTATTTTCTAAATCTGTTCTTACTACAAGAATTAGAGTATACCTGGCTAAACGCAGTGGGGGGTGGTTTTCCACTTTATAGGTTTCACATTTTTTTTTATCCTCGCCAGAAAAATGTTGGTACATTTACTATAAGCAATCCTTCTTAATTTTAAATTATTATAAGTAAAATCCTTTTATATAATGTTAATGGAAAAATAAATTGTTTTTATGCAAAATAGTTTTAATTTGGTCTATTATGAATTATTATTAAAACAATTTAAAAGATTTAACTGCATTTTAATTTATTGGACCTCTTATTTTAACGATTTACTTTGATTAGCTTTGAATTAGAATTAGTTATTGTATTAATTAATGCAGAATGTCAAGGTTTTAGGCCTACACCTTAATTAGAAATAAAAATCTAATAAACAGTAGAGTCTCACTAATCCGGCACTTCAGTACATCAACACGTCCAGTAGTCCAACACTCTACGCCACCGCACCGGTCTCTCTGCCCGTGTCTTCTCCTCTCCTCTGCCGCTACCTCCCTCAGTGTGAGCTAAAGATTGCTCATGTTAGCACGTATACTTACTGCTTCGCGCGCATTCTCGCTTAAGCACATACCTTCCGCTGCGTGAGTGATTTATCATCAAAATAGCATAGGTCAAAATGTTGAGCAAATGGAATCATAAGACTTTAACATTGAAAGAGAAAATGAAGATTTTAAAGGAGCTAGATAGTGGAGAAAACATGTATAAACTGGCGAAAGAGTATGGAGTTGGCCGTGCTACTGTGCACGATCTTAAGAAAAACAGACAGAAGATAGTGGAACACATGAAGATGATAGAGTCTGGACCAGGAAAGCGTAAAACATTATGAGTTGGTGACTGTCCAAAGATGGAAAACGCTCTCTACACGTGGTTCATACAAGAGCGTTCTAAACACACTCCTATCTCTGGAGAAATTTTGAAAGTGAAGTCAATCGAGTTTTATCAGAAAATTACCAAAAAAGATTATTTTGGTGCCAGTATTGGGTGATTGGATAAATTTAAAAAGAGATTTGGTATCCATTTGTTATCCATATCAGGTGAAAAACTCTCAAGCGACGAATCTGCTGTGCAACCATTTATCCTATGTTTTAAAGAAAAAGTAAAAAAACTGGGTCTCCTTCCAGACCAAGTCTACAATGCAGACAAGAGTGGTTTGTTCTAGAGGATGTTGCCCAATAAAACATTTTTATCCTCTTAAGAAGCGAGCGCACCAGGCCGCAAAGTGAGTAATCACCTTTACAGAATCACCTTTATGCCATGTTCAAATGCTACCAGAGGGCACAGCTCGATTTGTTGGTGATTGGTAAAGCTAAAAATCCCAGAGCTTTCAAGATTATTTGTCTGCCAGTCTGCTACAAGAACCAAGGGAAAACAAGAAAAGTGTTTAGTCAATGGTTCCATGAAGAATTTGTTCCAGAAGTGAAGAAGTTTATGAAAAAATCCAACTTGCCAGAAAAGGCTTTACTCATACTTGACAATGCTCCAGGCCACACAAATGAATAAGAACTTAGATCAAGTAATGAGAAGATCCAAACCATGTTCTTATCACCGAACTGCACACCTCTATTGCAGCCTATGAACCAAAATGTCCTCCAAAAAGTAAAGTCGTTGTATAAAAATAAGTTGCTCCTTCACATCATCTCTCAGGGTGGTGACATAAAGCAGTTGCTCAAAGAATTGAACTTGAAGGATGTTGTATTCTCCCTCGCTCACTCATGGAACTCTGTTTCACCTAGCTTAATCCAATCATCGTGGAAAAAACGATGGCCTAAGATGAACACTTCATAAGAAACAGAAGAATGGGCTGCAGAAGATCTACCTATTGCTGATTGGTTGCAAAGTTTTTCATAAAGCGGACACAAGATAAGAGAGGCAGACTTAAATTCTTGGTTTGAAGGGAACACTTAAGAAAGAGAGCAAATGATGACAGATGAAGAAATATGTGAAGAAGTACTACAAGAATAGGAAAGCCTTAAAGAAATATTAGAGCCACCAACTACTACTTCGAAAATAAAATCAGATACGGCGTTCAACTGTTTCAATACCTGTATAACATGGGCTGAAGAAAACGGTGTATCTGCTAAGGATGTTATAGTGTAAACAGAAGAATGGGCTGCAGAAGAAGATCTACCTATTGCTGATTGGTTGCAAAGTTTTTCAGAAAGAGGACACGAGATAAGCGAGGCAGACTTAAATTCTTGGTTTGAAGGGAACACTGAAGAAAGAGAGCAAATGATAACAGATGAAGAAATATGTGAAGAGGTACTACAAGAAGAGGAAAAAGCCTTACAGAAATATTAGAGCCACCAACTACTGCTCCGAAAATAAAACCAGATACGGCGTTCAACTGTTTCAATACCTGTATAACATGGGCTGAAGAAAACGGTGTATCTGCTAAGGATGTTATAGTGCTTCGAAACCTCCGAGAAAAAGTTTTTAAACAAGGACTACAAGTTGCAAAAAAACAAACATCAATTAAGGACTATCTTAAGATAAATTAGTTAAGTAAGATAGTTGTCTTAAAGAAATATGTAATATGTAAATATATACTACCTACATATGTATTGCTTTATTTTATTTACCTTGAATTTCCCTATATAATCTAGTAATCCGAATATTCCAATAATCCTGCACTCCTAGTCTTTAATAGTGCCGGATTAGTGAGACTCTACTGTATAATGTGAAATAAAAACAGCAAAATAAGGTAGTGTTTAGAGTAATAGAATAAAAATGTATATGCTTAGCTCTGAAACAATGTTATTTATTGTTTATCTCCACTGTCTTCAAATGATGAACATGTAAATTTCTGTATTTATATATACTACGATTAATTTAACAAGCACAATTAAAATAAGCTATGTATTGTACACACAGAAATAAAACTAACACATTTTTATAAAATGTTGTTCAAAAGTGGGAGACAAATTTATTTTAATAACACATGTCCCCAAAAATTAAATGTGGTCCGAAAATGTTATTTTTTTGGACTATCAAAAGGCGCCTTTAATCAAGACTTGCTTTACCTATAAATATATTATAAACAAAAACAAATAAGGATACCTTACCTAAAACAACACAATAATACAAAAGTAGATTTTCTCCATAGTGCGCGATTCCAACACACACAAATATATTATACACAAAAACAAATAAGGGTACTTTACCTAAAATAACAAACAAAGCATCACAAACTCTTTTGTAATGCTTGCTATAAGTTCGGCTTCTCATCCATGGCATGCTTATAGTTGCTGTTATTTCTTGCAAGTGAATCTTTCTCTATGTCACAAACGTTACACTTGAAATAAAAGCAGCTTCACAGTCCTTTTGCCTTATTTCTTTCTTTAGTTTCCCATTTTTCCATTTGAAGCCAAGTGACCCGTGTTGTGTAAATGAACTGAATGCTTTCAAAAAGTACGAAATCTCAAAAATCCTTTTACCAATTATGTCAAAGTTTTGATTATTGCAATTTTCATGTGTCGGTGTAATATTTTAGACTATTAATTCATAATAATCAAGATTGCATTCATTGTTGTCATTCTGGCTGTATACACAAACTATTTTCTATTGAAACAAATTCTTTTAGTTGAGATTCTCGCCATTTTTTAAAGACCAAATCTCTCCGTTTTTTATTGGGCCTAGAAGAATGTTTTCTTCGATATATTTTCTCCATTTTTAAAAATGCAAAGAAAAATAGCCTACACAACATTGACAAAATGACAAAAACTTATAAATGAGAGTTTTAAATGTATTAAATAAATATGCATGACTATTAAAATAAATGCTACGTGTGAAACATAACACCGACACATAGGCTACACAATGACTTATAAATAGGCGTTTTGAATACATAGACTAAATTTAGTTACTGAATATTTAAAAAGGTGCATCAACAAATTACCATATATCAACTATTTATTCCGTCTACTTAAAAAGGTATATGAAGCGTGAAATATACCAAAAACACCAGAAATTATAGCTGAGTATATTACTGTATGAATTATGAATCGGGTAGTAAGACGCGCTGCTAAGGAAAAACAACTATGATTCGCGAACAGTTTGCTAACGTAAATATTTTTGTTGATCTGCCATTTCTCAGATAAAAACTAGAACGGTCATTGCGCAACACCACCTCCAACACCCACCCACCCCTCCAACCCCTTTTCTGCCTGTCAAATGAAAGAGGGAAGTAAAGTGACTTATCTCACTCACAATTTTATAATTCTTTAACATGGCTATAATTATTTACCAAGATTTCACTGTTTAGTTATTTTAGTAATTTAAGATAAATTAGTTAAGTAAGATAGTTGTCTTAAAGAAATATGTAGTATGTAAATACATACTACCTACATATGTAATGGTTTATTTTATTTACCTTGAATTTCCCTATGTAATCCAGTAATCCGAATATTCCAATAATTCAGCACCTCCTAGTCTTTAATAGTGCTGGATTAGTGAGACTCTACTGTACTTTTATTGATGATTAATAATATACTATATTATACAAGTGTACAAACTGAAAGAATGTTGAATGAGCACTACAACAGCTATGTATCATTTTGAAATAGAACCACGACCTTCCAAACATGAGCCGAGAAAAAAAGGAAAAACCAGCCCTCTCCTTTCTTTGTCTTGATATTTTATTGTTTCCTGCAACTTGGGAAGTGTTGAGGGAATCTATTTTTGGAAAGAATGTATGCCTGCCAGTCAGTAAACCTTAGAGGCGACGAAATGTCTAGCTGTACACAATTTGAATTAAAAGGGGGGAAATGGAATTGAAGTTCTCTACAAGCAGGAAGCGTAGCGGATTTGAAACAAAATAGAATGTATGGGGTTCTCCCTTAAGAAACAAAGTTGAGGAAGTGCACCTGAATTAGGTTGAAGAAAGGCTGGGTTAACAATAATTATAAATCACAAATGGAACAACCAGTGCCCCCAGCGGATATAATCAAACCACAACCGCTTCAGCCATTTACTACCTTATCTTCATAAGTTTATTATTCATTTCTTTTTTGACTTTTTACTAAAAATAAAATTATGTTTGTATTCTCAATAAATTTATTCAATCTTAATTTAATTGACATAAAGGTGTTTCACATATTTAAAGTTATATCAAATGTAAAATTTAAAATAGTTCCTTATACTAATATTTACTCTTCAGAAACGCTAAATCAGTCCATTATGAGACCCAACACTTTAGACCAGGGCTATTCAATTAGCGGCCCACGATCCACATCTGGTCTGCCAAGCCCATAAAATTGGCCCGCAGATTAAAAGTCCAGCCATCGTGGAGAAGTGTACTATAACATATTTTTGCATTTTGCCTTGAATAATGCAGGTGGCAGGGGATGACTCAGACCCCTTCTTCTCCACATGTAGCTGTGCACAGCACCACTTTTTTACCCCCACAGAGCTGTGCACAGCACCACTTTTTTTACCCCCACAGAGCTGTGCACAGCACCACTTTTTTTACCCCCACAGAGCTGTGCACAGCAGCATACGTCTCACCAGTTGATATTGGGCTACCTTATTGTTTGTGGGTTCTTTATAACAATAGTAGAGTGCTTTGCTCTCTCTCTCTCTCTCTCTAGAATGTGCTTTCTACTTGGAACAGTAAGAAAAGGGAGCTCAATGTGTCGTATATCTCAAAAGTTGAAAATCTGACAGCTTCTTATCAAAGACAAAATATGATATTCTCATGCGGGCCTTGTCCCAACAAGAGGAATCTAACCCATAGTCCTTGCGAGTGGCCTGGATATTTAATAAAAATAAATAGCCCTTTAATGATTCCAAAATCATAAAAGACTGTATAATATCAATCCTAAGCAAAGAAATTACTGAAGAAAAAGACTAAATTAAGTGTGAATTTTTGCAGTTGAACAAGTCCCATTTTAAGACACAACTTCCTATGGAATAAAAAACTACTGGACAAGATATTCTATACAAAATTCAAAACTATTTCGCTTAAACAAAATATATCCGCATAGGATATGTCTCCTTGATTTTTCTTATTCTTTAGAACAAAGTGATAAAATTTCGGTATGATGTTCTTACTAAATATATAAGTCTTTGTGGCATAAAATTCGATTTTTATTCTGTCCACCACATGAAATATAGATACTCAAAAAAGAAAAAAAAGAAAAAGTTTTCCACTATCATCAGCCAAAAAATCTTGGAAGGGCTCAAAACACTCCAGTTTTCTCACCCTAGGTAAGATCTACTGGTACCATAGTTCTTGTAGAAAAAAAAATTGGTTTGACTGTTTTGCATGCTTACCAGTGAAAATTTGGTGAAAAAAAGCAAATTTCATTGATCAATTTTGACCCTCAGTAAAATTTCAAAAGTATATAAAAAATTGAATTTATAAACCCAAAACAATCAGGATTTTCTTATGAGTATGGTGGTTTTAGAATTTTTAGAATTTTCTCAATCAGGGAAAAAAAGCTATAGCACTTTGCACAAATACTTTATGTCGCAAATATTGAGGTGTTCCAAGCACCACCTAGGGACCTCCCCTCCCAAACGGTGAGGATTTTAAAAAAACAAAATTTGGTGTTGTTCTCTCTAAGCATGTATAAACAACTGAGCAAAAATATGAAAAAGATGGGTGCAGCAACCAATTTAATATAAATTTGTTGGCGTATAACCCGAACGGGTTGTAAGACGCTAAATAATAAATAAATAATAATATAAATTTGTTAAAATAGTATGGAATGACCCATTTGACAATTTACCATTAGTGTTTAAATGTTTATCTAGATAGTAGTAGATAGATGGTAAATGTAGTTCTATATAATGTTCAGAGCGTATGTGACATGATGTTATGTGGGAGGGAAGGGAAATTTATACATTAAAAAAAATAATTAAATAACTAACATTACTTGATAATGTCGATAATAAGGGGGGTAATAGGCAACAATATTTAACAACACATAAGTAGGAGGATAACTAAAATGCAAATGATACTTTTTTATTTAGAGTCACATACTTATTTGATAGTAGATATTATTTTTTTGAGATACAATTAACAAAACTTTTTGTTTTAACATTTTATCCAAAAAGTAGAGCTCAATTCGACTGCAAGTTTTGTTAATCTAATTCCTAACTTAACGAGAATTTTTTTTGTGAACTAATCGATAAAAAGAAAGTAAAACTTGTACATACACTTTCAATAAAATCTTTTTTGATAAACAATCACTAAAAGGTAATGGTAAGAATAAAAAGATGGTTAAAAAAGTATTGTTTATAACAATAAACAACACACTTCAGTGGCCGCATGGTCTAACGCGCTACTCTCGCAGTGCACTATACTGCCGAATCTAGGTCGGGTGTACTAAGGGTGGTTTTTCCAAAATGGTTTTCTGTTCTCCTTCCATGCAAATGTGGATACATTACCTCTAAATATAACCTGCCTAGTACCTAAAACCACTATCAAAATTAGTACATTAGTGTATAACCCAAATGGGTATTATGACACGGTGTTAAGAAAACCAATTAAAAGACCAGGGTGTCTGTATTGACTTTCAAGAGGGTTTTATTTTGATAATATAAAAAGCAAATACAAAAAACAAAATGTTGAGGTAATTCATTGCTACTTGTAACCTGAAAAGACTGTCCAACACCTTAGGTCAATTAATAGTGTATCTGTTTACTGAGCTAAGGGTACGAGGTTAGATTCCCAGTATGGTCAAAAAATTTATCATTGGTGAAATGTGGGTTTACCATTTCACAGTGATGAATTAATGAATGGGGACTGGATGATGTGCTTGTCCTAGTCTTAAGATATATTATAAGGCATATGAAGCTAGGACAGGCCTAGCAAGCCGGTAGTGGATGTAAAGTAAATCCTCTAGAGAGAGACTAATGGACAGCAACAAAAGAGCAAAATTATTTAATTTTTTTTAATCAAGGTTAAGTTCATCGTCATCATCACCATCATCCCCACCATCATCCTCAACTGTTTCCAGCCTATGGCCAGGCCAGTTTAGTAAAATGCTTCCATCTTCCTATATCCTTCCACCATTCTTCCTCCTTTAATTTATTCCATTCTTTTCATCTCACTTTAACACATTCGGTTATCTGTTCCTCCAATCTTTTTCTCAGCCTTGCTTGCAGCCTTTTTCCTACATACTTCATTACCAGCATTTTCTTTGGTATCCTTTCTTTTTCTATAAAACTAAAATACTTAAAAACCAACATTTTCTCAGATGTTTATCTGCGCCAGCGAAACCCTTGCGGGAGCATTATTTAAATTATGTAAATAAAAAAGTATACAATTGATTATTAAAAATAATAGACAAATTTCACACTGTCTGGAATAGCGTCAAGTGTTTTCAACTATTCAACACTTTGTTCACTTTAAAATTAAATTAATGTCACCAAGTCACATTGATAATAAGAGTGCTTGCTAAGTGGTGAGTGAAGAGAGAGGTTAGTGTTGGAAGTAGCTGACCACTACTAATTTGACTTACTGCATACATTACAATACAGCTTACAGACAAATGGAGGATTGTAGCGCACAACAAAACAATAAAGTGTCCACGGGACTCTTGTTTTGAAACAACAAGAAATAAAACAGAAACTATTATTTTCAAGTGTGTGTATATTAGTGGTGTGTGAAGTACACTTTTTCTCGTTTAAGAGAACTCGAATCGAATATATGTATATTAAATATTCTCAAAGCAGAGCAAAAGTGTGATTGTTTTATGTTAGTTGTTTTATGAATGAAAACATATTTCAATGCACAATTTTATTGTTTGTAATATTTTGTTTTATTCTGATAAATCTAGTTACTTACAACCATTTCTAGTTTAATACATTCTAACATTTCCACTTACCTGATTCTTGTGAGGATTGTGGTAGAGTATGCACTCTGAGATGAAGTAAGCCACCATAGCGTTACCCCCCAAAGCAGTAACGTGAGCGCGAACTATGGCTAAAACTTCCGTGACAAAACTGTGCACAAACCCGCTGAGCCCTCCACACTGCAACAACACCAGACACACTTATCTTAAAATTGTTTTATTTTACATGAAAATATTGAGTATGTACAGTAGAGTCTCGTTAATACGAACTAATTGGGACCAAGATCTATTTGGATTACCAGATTTTTGCAATAACTTAAATCTTTCCTCTAGTGTAAATAAAAAATTCACTGTAAGGTTGAATGGGCATGTTTATGTGTGTGCGATTCACGAGCGCTGAGAGACGGAGGAGGGGCGGGGTGAGTACCCTGTTGCTATTTTAACACACTCCATTATGACAAACGAGACTTACTGATTTTATGAATATACCAAATAAATAATTGTTGTAGTATACAAGAGACAGTCACTACCTCTTCTTTGGATGGCAGTAATTATAAAGAGTGGAATGTGTTCTTCTTTTCATTCTAAAGGCCATATTGTGTTCGTTCACTTTTATATGTTTCTATCCACCTTTCCTGTACCTTCTTCCAAATATAACAACATTCTCTATTTTGTCTGCCAGATATTAAAATCTTGTATTATTTATTAGAAGAGACTTACTTCTCTTATTCCAGTGCTCTCCCTGATGAAGAAGAAGTTCAAGTTGCCCAAATATTTCTCAATCTTCCCACCAGGAACATAGGAGAGAGGTGTAATATCAACACCATATCTTTCTCTTGGAGGAGTCTATAATCAATCAATCAACAACACAAATTTTATAAGTTAATGAATTCAGGATCAAATATAAATAGAGATGGATATTATAAAACATGGTATACATAAGAGGTTTATTTTAAAACATTAATTCTTAAGTTGCTATAGAAAAGAGAAAGTTAACTTAATGTTAAAATTTTAATATTCATTTAAATATTAAAACATTTAGTAAATAAAATGGCCTTCGGTTGGGTTGATAAGATAGGAAGAGGAAGTATAAGAACAGCTACAGGAATGAAATGAAGTGAATGAGAGTGGAATGAAATCCAGGACAGTAAAGTGTGGGGTGAGGATAAGTGACAAGGAAGAGGATAGGGCTAAGTAGAGCTATAAAGTAAGATGGGAGTATAGCTGAGAAAAGTACTAAGCGTAAAATATCTTGTAAGTGTGATTGCAGCGAAGGGTGAGAGTATAGAGGATCTAAGAAGAGGGCAGCAGACTGAGATGTTCTATAGGTGTGTAAGAGACCTACTATGGCGAAGATAAGTGCCCTTGAAGAGTAAGGAAGTTTAGTACAGGGTGTACTTTGTACCCATAGTCCCATATGCAGCAGAAACATGGACAGTGACTGTAAGAGCAATTAGGAAAATGAGGGCCAAGTATAAAACAAACAGAAAAATCACAGGTTCTGGATTTGCCTTTGGCAAACGTCCTTTATTCAAATTTGAAAATATTGCCAATCCTAATTATTGATATTATTTGATGGTGTGAATAAACTAATAAAGACAATTCTAAGATGTCCTTATGGATCTTTATGTAGCAATGGCGGAGACCAAGGCCTCTGCCGAGCACAGTTTGAAATTAACTAAAATTTGGCATTCTAGCAATGTATCAAAAGCTTCCAATAATATTTACTTGATACTTATGGATTATTATATAATTTATCTTTACAATATTAAGTAAACAAACTAAGAGTGTAAATACAATTGTAATTTTTTCCCCCGCTATTGTGACAACATTAGTTTACAGTTTTAAAATAACAGGATTCCTGTGAGAATCAGAACCTGATGAGCCATAGACAAGTACCTATATGTATTATTTTTTGGAATGATCTTAAATTAATAAAGTGTTTATTAAAAAAATTAAAAAAATCATAATAATATAATAGCATGAATCATGAATTTAATTAAAAGTGGGCTTGACTATATTTTTGTATAAATTGCCAAAATGATTTTGAGTGGCCAATGGCTAAATAATTTTATAGTAATGGAAAATGATAAAAATAAAGAAAAAGAAAAAATAAATAAATTTATACTTATTAGTTTATTTTCATTTATTTTTATCAATTTACATTACTATAATACAAAATGATATTGGGTTTTCTAAGGGAATATTGTTTTGCATCGAACAACTATTATCACCTGCTTCGGTGGTCGCATGGTCTAAAGCGCTACTCTCACACGAAACTAGAGTGCCAATGATGGGGAGATTATGGTTCAATCCTGTTCGGGTATATTGAGGGTGGTTATACCTAAATGGTTTCCCACCATGTCTCTCGCTCCATGCAAATGTGGGTACATTTAATCAAAAATTCAACCTACCTCATCCCTAGCCCATCATTGTAATTAGTACATAAGCATATAACCCAAATGGGTAGCAAAAAAAATGAGCTACTATCAATTGCCAACTCTAGCACTCATACAGGTCGGGGCATAAATTAAGGCATTTGGACTTGTCGGCAGTTAAGGTCGGGGTTCGGTATACTGGTTTTTGTCTTTCTCCACTAAAATGTGGATACATTTTTCCTCATTTATTTTTCTTCCTCTCTACCCCATTAATTTAAATACCCCAGAAAGGTAAGATATGGGTCATGGAGCGCTTGCATATGAAGGCTGACAGGAGCTATTTAAATGCAAGATATTTAATGAAAACAATTAATTAAATCAGGGATGTGCAAGGTGTCAACTCACATGCTGATGCTTGATTGGTTGAATCCTGACTCTTTGTGGAGAGCGAGGTCGGACCCTGCCTAGCTGTGACTGAAGTGGAGCCACTGACAACACGGTCTCCGTCACGTTATGATCATCATCCAGGTTGAAGATCATGTCACTGTCATCTGAACATCAAAATAAACTCCTTACTCAACTTATCAACATTTAAATGTTTAGGTGTGTAGTAGTGATTCTATTGTCGAGCTCATATAATCATTTATAATTTTATGACAAAATTTAGCTTATTTTTACTTTAAAAAACGTGATCGGCACAGTTATATTACTACATTAATTAGTAGCGGTGTGCAAAGCTTTAAAAACTTCAACTTTGCTTTGAATAGTTGTTCGCTTCCACTCTGATTCAAAAATAGAATTCAAGATCCAATAATTATGAAGCTTAAATGAAAATCACAGTTTAAATACCCATTTATATATATATATATATTTTAGAATTTTCTGCAGTTATTATCAACACAAATGAGTGTTAGTGTTAAAAAAAACAAATAATTATTTTACATTTTTTGATAACCTAATTTATCATATTAAGACAAAATATATTAATTACATTTGGAATATAGCATTTTGTTAATTATTTTTAATATCTAAATTTACATAGTTAATAAAAGTATAATATTTTTATTCAACATAAAACTTTTTTTATTTTAATATTCTGACTTTGATTTGGCTTTGGGAATATCTTATATTATTCTATTCGATTTTGCTTTGAATTGAAAATGTGGACTTCGCACACTCTTATTAGTAATATAATTATGTTAAAAAATGAGGTGGCCCAATGGCTAAATAATTTTATAAAAAAGGAAATTGATAAAACCAAATAAAAAGGAAAAATAAACTACTAAGAGTAAATTTGATGAAGAAAGCCCACCTAGGGAAAGAGGAAAAATGTGGGAAGAATTCAATGCACAAAAGTGACATCTTCTTCCTTTCTTTTCTGTCTTCTATAGTAGAAGTAGTCGCGCACACAGTTTAACATAAATAGAATAATATTTCGGCATAGTTACCTTTATCAAACACAATGAAGAAAGAAGAGATTATATTTCTGAAAACTTATATATTCTGAATTTTCTAAGAGTAAGAGCAAAAGGACATTCAATTTTTTTCGGGAAAGGTATTTTAACACACCTGCCAGGGTTCTTTTACATGCCACAATCGACATGGAACTGATGGCTTTAGTTCCCCTTCAAAGGAAGTTATACCCCAGATTTTTAACCCTCAAGAAAAATCCATCGACCCTGGTTGGGTATGAACTCATGAGCACTGAGTCCGGAGATGAGCAGTTTACTCCAAGACCACCGAGGTCGGTGAAAACTTATAATCATGATTAAATGTCAAAGTGATCAGGAGATGTGTGAAGAGTGAATGAAGGTATAAAGACAGAAGTTTATGTTCTCTCCATCAAGGTCTAACCTAACTAGCCTTTCAGGCCGGCTTCTGTCCTTATCATCTACATTGCATTAATTCACAGTATTTCCAAACTATTTTCTTAAATTAAAAATATAATAGAAATTCTTTATTTAGTACCTGTTTTCTTGATGACTTCTTTACTTGTTGAATGTATCATTTTTCTTCTGAAAGACATATTTTGTGTTGCTTGTGACTCACCCAAACCAAGAGCCATTCCTGAAACACAATCAACCACAATGAGGCGGAAGGGAAAGCGTATTTTTTATATATTTTGTTTTTGCAAAAAACATATCTGCCCAAAATAAATAAAACATATTGTTCTAGTAGACAAGTATTTTTTGGGTAAATTTTCTACACATGATCAGGGGTGCAGAATATGTCCGAATACGCTAATGAGTTTTGGGGGAAATTAAAGCAGTCCTGGGGAAATTTGGGACAGGGATAAGTTCAACAAATGTGTTGACTTTTTTAGTACATTCTTGTTCTGATACAGTAGTTGTACCGTGTGAAAAACAGTGGCAGACAATACTAGACCCTGGCACTATCAGTAGGTGTCAGCTTTATAATTTGTGATGATGTACAAAGGAAACATTTACAAACGAAAACGTGTTTCATTACATTCCTGACACCATTTATATCCTGGAGAATTGCATTAAAATATGCAGTTAAACAGCATGTGAATCAGTTGGTTGTGTCAGTGATAGGCAACCACAACATTAAGCGTGATACTATTTTTCATGAAGTTTTCATCTGTTGCAATGGCCCACCTGTCCATAAAGCTTCATGTCTTCTAAAGGAATCATTAGACAGACATTTCAATAGAGGAAAATACCACTTTCCCAGGTTTTCTTCTAGTTCTCGCTTGGAAGTCTAGAAGATGCCCAAGGTCATTGACAAACTTCACAAGGAAAGCTGCCATTTCTTGGAGACAGCTAAATTTTGATTGGTGATTGATTAATTAATTAATAATTATGAATGATTAACAGTATAATTAAATTTGAGTTTTCCAAACTATGTAGTAATAATCCTGAAACCCTTAACCCTTCTTCAAATATTCAATGTTGTTTTATTTTGTGTGCTGTGGTTTTTGGGGAAAATTTGTATGAACATTTTATATTATAGGGAATGATTGGATCCCTGAACATTACATCTGCATGTAGGAATCTCAAAAAGTCCTCTAATATTTTCTGTGCGCATATGACAAATATTCATGAACTGTTGGTATTAATATGTTTAAGATATTAAACAAAATGTTTTACTGGTGCAATATTTAGTTTTGTCAAAGAATGTTTTGTTATAAAAATTGCAAACATATTTACTTGGCTAATTAGAAATAATTGAGAAATCATGACAACACCAAGGGTAAGACTAGCAAACAGGATGAGGAAGATAGGAACATAAATAATTAAAACAAAATAAATAAGTTTAATGTAAAAATTCTAGGAAAATTTAATCAAAATAACCTTGTTAAAAATAATTAGAAAATGGAATGCAAGCTCAGTTTACCATAACTATTGTAAAAATTAAATAGTCTTGAAAAAATTCAGTACACACAATAAAAAAACGCAAAATGGACATTAGTTTGTCATTTGAAACTGACACATTTTTAAGGAAAATTTCTTTTGATTTTTGACTATAAATAAAGTGTACCTGCGTAGAGAGTGATTGGGAAATCATTTAAGAGAAAATCCTTCTCAAAACACTTGACTTAAATTTGAAACCTGATCTTTCATTCATTGTCACTTGACCGCCAATTTGGGCTATATCATCTAAAGTTGGGATGAATCCAATATTTCACAAATTCAAATCCGAATCTTTGAAAAAATTATAAACATAAGAGGAGATGTAAATATAATACAATAGTAGAAAATACAATTAATAGCTAAATCCTAACATTCTTCCTTAGAGTCCATTCATTATAGTATTCACACATTGAGTTAAGAGTTAAATTACTGGTCTGGGGCCTGGTTGTTAAGTTTATCCAATAATTAAAACTGGTTCTGAGCCACAAATATTCTGTATTAGAGTGCTAAATCAAATTTAATTAAAAGAAATTGAATACTTTTTTTAGAGTATTTGAGTTTTGAATCTAAAATTTTTTCTAATCCTCAAATCTTGAATATCCTTATACATTTGAGGGATTTGCAAGATTTGAGGATTTGGGAGGGGCCATCCTAAAATCATCATCTTCATCATAAACCATTTCCAGTCGGTCAGTTTAGTAAAATGCCTCCGTCTTCCTATATTCTTCCCACATTCTTCTCCTCTCACTCATGCACTCGCTGCTACCTGCTCCTCCCATTTCTTTATTGGTCTCCTTTGTGATCTTTTCTCTTCCAACTCCAACTCAATTATTAGTCAAGGGATTTTTTTCCGTCCTTATTATGGGTTTATATTATTTCACCCATGGAGAAATAGGATTAGGAATGAAGTTGTCTATGCAAGAGCTGGGAAAGAGAGGCTACATGAGCTAGTAACAAAAAATATATATAAAACTACATATTTTACCTAAGACAGAAAGTTGCATCTCATCAGGTTCCGGGAGTTCCACACTGAACTGAAGATCACAGAGAGCGCAAGGAACCATACGCCGCAACTTGAAATACACAGCCTGAAACAAAAAACGAAAAATTTGGGACAGGTCCTTAGAATCCTTCAATCCTAAAGGATGTTTGATGTTCAAGCATTTGAAAATGTTAGTTATTTTACCAAATTAAATAACATGCTTCGCGATCAAGTGGTATACAGTCCAGCTGATAAAGGTTTATAAAATAAATTATCTGCAAAGCTAAACCAAGCTTTTGAGAGAGCGTTTGAGCTAGCTTTAGCAGCAGAACCAGTCAGAAAAAAAATCAAAGATAAAGAACTTCGATGGAAAACACAATAGTGACAATTGACAGGAAGAAATACAATCAAAATGAACAAAATAAAAAATTCAATTTGTGTTTTCACTGTTCACTGTGATAAAGCACATGACGGCAACACATGTAGATTTACGAATCAATGTGTTATCTTTGTAAGAATAAGGGACACAATCAGGCAGCGTGTTTTAAGGAGGAAAGTGAAGTAAAAGAGCAGCCTCATAGAGTTAGAGGAAAGGAGGAAATGAAAAGGTGTCATGCAGTGGACGAAGCTAAAGACATGTATTCAATGCACTCTGTATACAGTGCACAGTGCAAGGAAGTAATAAAATGATTACAAAGGTAAAATTAAACAAAGGTCTGAACCCGATGGAAGTGGATTCGGGGGCTATTTGTTTAATAATACAAAGAAAGACTTGGGACCAAATTAAAAAGAAGAAATATTCGTTAAACCCCTCTCTAGCGTTCTAACTTTCTCTCTAACTAAATTTTTCTACAATTAGGATTCAACCATCTTTAATAAAAATTAGCAAAACTTTGTTTATTTGTTCCTATCAATGTTTTCTAAAGGTGATATTTTTAAAGAAGTGTTGGATACACTTTTTCTAGAATCCAAATTGAACTAATTTTTCTCATACCGATTATGGGTTGTTAATCCAAACATAATTTAAGTACAAACTTAGCAACCAGATTTTGGAATCTATATCTATATCTATATATCATTACTATACTACCAGAGTTGGGTCAAATCCAATAGTTTCCAAATCCAAATCTTGAATCTAAAACTCCACCTTATCTCCGAACCCTGAATCTCAAATCTAAATTCAAATCTCAGAAAAAATTATGTATATAAGATGAAATATAAATATAATGGTATAATGGAATTAAAGAAATTATAAATAGTAACTTAATGTTAACATTATTTCGAATCTATTCATAAATTCAGTTAAGTGTTAAATTACTGGTCTGCGGCCTGGATGTTAAGTTCCACGAATAAGCAGTATTATAGCTCTAAAACTTTTTTTTTAAATAGAAAAACAATTTTTTTAAAAGTATTTGAGTCTCGAATATCCATAAGGATTAGAGAGATTCAATAATCCCATCTCTAATTTTTATACATCAAATAATTAGATTATTAAAGATGTTTTGCTTTTTAAAATCATTTGGTTAATTTATTCCTCTTTTTGTACGCCTACGCTGGTCTGCAAATTTTTCATTTGCAAAACTTTATGTACTGGTAATCTTTAATTTGCTTTTGTAAGATATTTCTTTTCAGCTACGCATTTTTATGCTTTTTTAAATCTTTCATTTAAGTTTTTGTTAATCTTGTGTTGATTCAAGCCTCGATCTCCCAGTCATCAGCAGTCTAGTCTACTGAGAGAGTAACACCTTAGACCATGCGGCCACCGGAGCGGGTTTTATGTATTGTATTATGATTGGGCCAATAAGAAATGCTAACTAAATATTTATATAAAATCTCCTGGTTGATAGACGACGAGTATGACGTACTTGCAGAAGCCTATGAAAGTGCTCGCTGAGGTTGCTAGCCTGTTGACCAACAGGGATCTTGGCACGCCACATCTGTGTAAACATCTGCAGGTTCCTTACAATCTCCATTTCATTCAACCCAGGGACCGTCTCCACGTTGACGACATGAAACCCCTCGGGGGGTGCTGGGTCCATCAATAGGGACACAACATCTACATCCTCTGCGTCATCAATCTGCAGGGGAACAAAGACTAATATTTAAGGACCTTATGTTTTAAGGAGACATACAAGAAAACCCAACATCCACAAAATCAAACAATAAAGATATTTATATGCAAAGTACAAAGTTTTTGAACCAATTCTTATATTTTTAAAACAAAATTTGTGTTTATTATGCAATTTTTTATGTAAATAACTTTTGCGGTAAGCATTCATTTTGCGTAATGTAGTTTCTTTATTTAATCGCTAGATTGCAGTATAAGAAATATTTCTACAGCAATGACCATAAATTTCTTCACACACCAGTAGGGGTGTGCGAAGGCCAGTTTTTAAATGCAAAGCGAAGCTTAAAAATTGCAAAGAAAAGTTGAAGTCAAAGTCGAAGGCCTATATTAATAATAATTAATGCACATAGGCTTACTGATAGGCTTAGTAAATTATCACTAAAGTTTTAATAGTTACTTACATCATGGAGCTGATAAAATTATCTTGTAAACTTTATATATGTATGTTTTTTATCTGCATTTATATTATAATAATAATACATTAAATTCTGTTTTCGTTTCCCACTTTCAGTATCAGCCATTTTGAATAATAAAGAAAAAACGAAGAAGCTATGAAAAACTTATGTGACAAAATGCATTTGTAAATTTGTCACAAATAATTCTAAAGAGATAGAATATTATGGATTAAACATTAGACGCGAGCTGGGATGATAGCACAACTAAAAGCAATTTCTTTGCTTCATACCAGTGACCTTTATGTTATTTCTTTATATGTATTTTTATTTTTTGCAAAATTATGTTGGTGATGGTGAATATAATATATTAACATTTACTTACCCACTTTTGATATATGCTTACGTTATGGTAGTTAAATTACTAGTCAATGTTAAAATTCTGTTTAGTTCAGTTTTAAAATGATCAAATATTGAAATATGTAATATTTAGTAGGATAAAATTAAATCGTCTGATAATTTATCGAAGTTTTATCCTTCCTTCGAAATTTTTCGAATAAGCAGAGGTCATTGTAGATGTCGAAGTCGAAGACGAAGGAGATTTGACCTTCGACTTTGACTATTTGAAGCTTCGCACACCATTACATACTGGTATAAATCTATCTGACAACCTGTCTATTTTATTATCTACTAATACTAATGTAATAAATAAATATAGTTATATTTATAAAATTCTAAGAGGAAATGAAAATGTATTATTTAAGAGTAGATAGAAATAAGTGAAGATATTACTCTTTGGCTAAAAAAAATATATCTTGAATGTCGTATTTTATAATTTATATTTGGTTATTTGAAATCTTTGAATTTTTTTAACACATTTCATTAATAATTTTTATGAAAGAATGTAATAATGTTATTAATATTCTCCTATAATTTTATTTGATACTTCCTAACTAAATATGCCAGTAATTAGAAATGTGCGAAAAACACTTTTTTTAATTCGAGACAATATCGAGATACGAATATAAAAAAATATAAAAACAAGAAAACTTTGCTTAAAATATTTGTCAGCTTCAACTTCAATTCAAGATTAAAAGTCCAGATTCGACAACTAAGAAACTTTGACACTAAAATTAGTTAAGGTTAAATTACACAGTTATGGTCTATTTTTGTTATTTTGTGGTGTTATATACTTAACAAATCAATGGCCATATGACAAAAATAAAAAATAATTAAGCTACATGTTGACATAATTACTTAATTTATCAGCTTAGGATGAGTTATGTTGATCATGTTTGCAATATAACATTTTGTAAATTATATATAATGCCTAATGCTATATTAATATGTAATATATAATATTTTGTTACAACATTAAATAATGTTTTTTAAATATATGAACTTCAATTTGACTTCAGAAATAGTTCATATTAACTAATTCAGCTTCACTTCGAAATGAAAAATTTGTCTTCACACACCTCGAATTTTAAAACTTAGTTATTTTAATAAAAAACAAATTTGTATTAATATCGTTTTAATTTTTTTAAATTAAATAAGAGACAGATATTTAAACTAAGATATGTTTTAAACTGATTTTTAATTGGATAAAAAAAATCAAGCCCTACTTTAATAGTAACAGAAACATTAATTTATGATACAAATCAACATTCCTTTGTACAGTTTTAAAAATAATTTGTGAAAATTGGTTTGGATAGCAGATTTATCAAGGCTTTTTTTTTTAATTTAAAGACCGTTCCATCAAATCCCTGCAAGGAATTTATAAGTTAGCGTAAACAAAAGGAAATGTAATAAATTTGTTAGAATATATATTTAAAAATTCAAAAATCTAATCTCCAGATTAAAAGACTGCAGACATGATTTAAATGTCCCATAGCTGACTACTCCACCCAAGTTTAATGAATATAAACTAATGCTAAAAGACTAACTATACATAAAGTAGTGTGTACCTCTAAAACACATGTGTCTTTATTCCCCGCTGCCAGGTCTAAGTCAGGAAGTTCATCATCAGATTCTTCTGTGTCTGAGGGGGCAAATCGTCCATTTGTTTGTAGATCCACTTCCTGGAGAAAGTAATCACAAAAAGAGTTAAGGAACTAATTATAGGTAAGTCGAATCCACTTATATTCAAATCCAAACCTGAATTTTACTTACAAATATTAAATCTCAAATTTGAATACACATTTTAGAAAACAAGATGAATATTAAGTATTGAGCTTTAACACATTGGTATGTTTTTTGTGTTTTCTTCAATACTGACTTTGTTCACATTAAGTTGTAATTTTTTCTTTAGCATCGCGTCTTACTACTGGTTTGGGTTGAAAGCCTATGTTCTAAATAAACAAATGTATTAGGGATTTAAAAGGTTGAATTTAGAGGAAGTGTACCCACATTTGCATAGAAAACTATTTATATTTTTTTTAAAAACTTAGTACACCCAACCAGGATCGAACCCCGATCTTCCCGTCTTCAGCAGTTTAGTCTATTGCGAGAGTAGCGCTTTAGACCATGCGATCATTGAAGTAGGTAAATTGCAAAATAATGGTCTGGGGACACATTTTTGTGTTTTTCCTCTTATTTTGTTGGGCTAAGCTATTAGTAGCAATCATAACCATCATCATCGACTATGACTGGGCCAGTTTAGTAAAATGCCATCATGTTCCTCTATGCTTCCACTATTGTTCCTCCTTTAATTTCTTCCATTCTTCTCTGCTCTCTTGAACATTATCTGCTCCTCCCATCTCTTTCTTGGCCTCCCTTGCTGTCTTTTTCCTACATACGTCACTGCCAAAATTTTCTTTGGCATCCTACCCTTTGACATCCTCCCTTTTTCCATCTTCATTACATTCATTACTTGTTTCCTAGACTATCTCATGTACTCCCTGTACCCCCATTCTTTCCCTATATTATAATAATAATAGCTCTAAAAATGATATTCAGATTTAAAATTTATAGAATTTATTTTCATAATTTTCCCCCCTCAAAACTAAAATATTCTTAAGCATCTGAAAGATAAGAGGGATCCAAGGATTTGAAGAACCCATCCCTACTAATAATAAACAAACTTTTAGGTAAAGCCCCCTTTCATTTTATGAGGTGCATTTAATGAGAAAAAGTACAGGAAGAAGAGATCATAGCAAGTATTAATGGAAAGACAAGATTACTTTTATAGTAAAATAGGGGAATACAGTACACTCTCAACAGTACTACTAATGAATTGTGTTCCTCTTTTCTCATAACAAGAAAAAATGAATTTTTTTCCCTTTTGTTTGTTCCTATCTCTCATTCCTGCTATCTTCATTCATGTGGGGGAAAAAAATGTATATTCGGTTTACAGTATCAGTAACTTTGATCTTTTCAGACAGTAGAAAAGGAGCTTTATAACACTTGGTTTTTCATCTTGATCTCAAAGATGTGGTCAATTTAGCAAGTGAAATCACTTTACATCACTTTTCAAACTGACATAACATTAGCGCTGGGAGTGATGCCGATTGCCGATCCAAATATCAGCAGATTATGATACAATCAGTTAAGCCGGCATTATGAGCTCGATTATTTTTGCGGATCTTTTGAACTGTGTGGGTGAGAGGTCAAGTAGTAATGATGCAACAGTTTTAAGCTGGGTAGCAGAAATAATGATCCTTAATACAATCGTTTGGCTTGGCAAAAGGGAACAGACAAGGGAGTGAGAATTGTTTACTGGTTAAGGATAGAAATATTTTTAAAAGGACAGTCTGTGGTGACTCATACATGATGGTTTGCAAGTGAGACAGAATGAGAGAGAGCGACGGTGATAGAAGGTAGATTTAAGAGGTGAGAGTACCAAAAAATTCAACATTAGTTAATGAATACTTGATTGCTCAAATATTTTTTTCACCTTAATTACATATTTTATAAATATTAAGGTTATTTTGGAATAGAGCACTAGGGTGAATCAAGGTTTAAATTAAGTGTGCTGGCTATCCCTCCTAATTTAAACCATATTTTGTAAATATTAACTGATAGATATATTTGATGACTTTAAATATAGATTCTGTCATTTATTGGTTTAAGTATATTAATATATATATGGCTTGTTAGTGGTTAAATATCCTTTCAAGTTATTTGGTCACTCACACTTATGGGCTTTAGCTGATAAGTTTCTCTATTTTTCTTCACTGTGTCAAGAAGCTGCTTCTGAATCTCCGCAAGTTTTTTCTCGTCTGTCCAGGAATTGCCCGCAGACACTTTGGGGACAGGTGGAGGGGGAAGTGGAGTGAGGAACACAGCTGTCCCTGTGGCAAGGCCTACCAACATTTTTTCCCCAATCTGCACCTGGACCTGCAATGTCACACACTGTTGTTAGCATAACTCTATAAAATGTGTGATAGAGACTAAAATGGTTCATAAGTTATTTCAGAGTTAGCATTTATGATCGCAATGTCTTGAAAAAATTATATTTTTACACTTAAAACTGGTATAATGATAGAGAAAGTTTTCTTCCTAAAATCTCAGATAAAACATTATTATAATTATTTTACCAGTTCTTTACAACTGTTGTGATATGCTCAAATTTTTTTTTCAAATATTCAAAAAAATTTAATGCTATTTTATGTAACCCAAAAATGTATAAAAAATTAAAAACTCATCTTTCTTATCAGTGTTGTCTAAAGGAAAACAGCTGACTCAAACTTACCCTGAGTCCAAAGATTGTGTTCATCCCCTTAACCTTGAGTTTGTTGATAAGCAACCGGTGAAGCTCATACTCCAAGAAAGGCAACCCATCTGAAATTTCTTTGGCGTTCATTTCCCCTTTACAATAAGGTTTGGGCCGGCACACATAAGCCTGAAGAAGACAGCCCGTGCCGGTCGTTGGTATACCTTCTGGAAGCTCGATGGTTGTGAACAGCACATCGGGAACTTTACCACGCCTGTCACAACAGTTACGAGAAGAATTGAGAATAGCTCAGAGAGTAGGGGTGTGCAAAATTCCCTTTTACAATTCAAAGTGAGCTCAAATCGAATGTATGAAATACTTCCAAGTTTGAATAATCTTTTTAATTGCGGTTTGCTTGAAAAAATATTAAATTGTGGTTATTTAAATAGCTTTAAAGACAAAAATTATTTTTTAAAATGTAATGTTTTATTATATTATTTATTATATATAGCACCGTGTCTTACTACTCATTTGGGTTACACGCTTAAGTACTAATTACGCTATTGGGTTAGGAATTGGAAAGGTTGAAAATAGAGGAAGTGAGCGCGCATTTGTGTGGAGGGAGAGTGGAAATCATTTATGAAAAACCACTCCCAGTTCATCCGAGTGAGATGCAAACTTCGATTTCCCCGTCCTTGGCACTCTAGCTCAATGATAAACTAGCGTGTTAGCTAACTATGTCACCGAGATTGGTGTTTGTTTTATTGCGCAGTTGTATGTAATATTTAATTCTTAGCTGATAAATCAAGTTGTTACTATTACATTTTACAATTCAATTTACATACAAAATACAATTTAATTTATATAATTTTTTTAGGGCTGTGGGGGAATGACATGATTTCGAAAAACTTTCGAACGAGAAATATCAATTTACAGCTGGAATGGACTGATAAACAGGAATAATTTTTAAAATATTTTATCACTTTAGGCTTATATTAATTTTTCAGATGTATATTATTATATTCCCAGTCATTCCCATAAGAAAAATACCAATAATATGATGGTAAAATTAGAAGCTAAAGGCAATTTGATCACAAATAGGGTCAGTAAAAAGAGTCAAAAACTCTTTATTAGGTTGCAATTTAGAGGTCTGAGAAATAAATTGAGATTCTATAATATTGTAGAATTTTTTTAAGGAAGTATTTTGAAGTATTTTGTTATACATATTTGGAAGAACTTAAATGGATCAGTGGCTAGAAAACATCTTAGAGAAAACGAACACAATTTGGCTTTTACAATGAAATTAATAACACTGTTCACACTTTACATTGCTGCCACTGGACAAAGAGATAATGGCTGCCTCTTGAAGAATATTAATCATTACTCTCCAATCCTCAAACCTAGATTTCATTCTATAGAAACTCAACAAGAAGGAGGGTTAAGGGTGCAACGCAACTTCCTAAAAGAGGAAAACAAAAAACACAAAAGGAAATTTAGATAGGAACGTGTAAAAGGAATGAATAAGATAAAGAAAGTACTAACAGGGGAAATGGACATTGGATGGATTATTTTCATTGTAAAAACCATATTGTGTTCATTCTCTTTTATACATGTTCATCCATCTTTCCTGTACCTTCTTCCAAATATAGGCTATTCAATTTTTAAGGTATGTAGTTTTTTAAGAACCAAATTTAATTCAATTAATTAATAATAGAAAAATACCACAAAAAGCTAAAAGAGGTTTTCCCTTTCTTACTGTATTATACAATTTCAGTTTTTAACTTCCTAATAGTATTTTTTTTTTACTTAAGATAGTGACAATATTATATTTTTTGAAATGTTGCCCCTTTATATATTGTCTTTTTTCAAAGTAGCCATATTGATCAAACAAGTTTAACACATATTATTATTTACAAGGTATTGAATAAGATTGACCAACTACCCAAATATAAATGAAATAA
Source organism: Timema bartmani (assembly GCA_902151455.1). Classification (NCBI taxonomy): domain Eukaryota; kingdom Metazoa; phylum Arthropoda; class Insecta; order Phasmatodea; family Timematidae; genus Timema; species Timema bartmani. The sequence goes on along the minus strand of CABFWB010000160.1, from coordinate 260,550 downwards.
TCTTTAGCATTAGAATTGAGTTTGTAGAGTTGACTATGTTGTTCTGGGTTGTTAGTTTGTTAATTGTGTTTTGATATACCGTAGCTCCTGTGTATAAAAAATGTAAGTTAAATATGAAATAATATAGCTAAAAAAGTATTTAAAAACAAACAAACCGGCATATGGCGCATTTGAGCATCGTGACTCTAAAAGGAACGCTCGCTTCATTGTATGGAATATGGCACAATGAGCAAGTAGAAACTTCCGCCTCCACACTTTCACGAGGAGAAGATTTTGGTTTAGTAGCATTCTGTAAGGACACAAAATAAAAACATCATACACCATACCTATTTCATTTAGTAAAATAATTTATGATATAAAATGCTACTGTCTTTTGCGATGTATTTTGTTGATAAAGTTATTTTATAGTTATATAACAGAAGAAGCCAAGTAGTATTTTAAGAAGTATAAATGTAATATTAGTTTAATTAATTTATCGCCAAAATTATCAGTGACACTATTTAAACATTTATTATTATTATTATTATTATTATTATTATCATCATCATCATCACCGCGTCTTACTACCCATTTGGGTTGTACGCACTTACGTTAATGTGTAATGGTAGGGTGAGTCTGAGATGAAATGGATGACCTACAGTTTAACGTGGAATCCGAACCACGATGGAGGCCTGGCATTCCACACATTCACAAGTTGTGTTTAATACACGTCTTGTCAGAGGTGAAGGAAGGGTTTGGCAATCAGATAAATCCGTGCCGGGACAGAGGATTGGACCCCAGACGCCCAGCAGAAAATTCTGACAACTTACGCCTAGACCGCCAGGTCACCATTCTATTCAAACTAATTGGGAAACACAATTGCAGTGGATGCCAATGTCCGAGTCTTATCCACCAGTGTGGATTAACCCACATTTATAGTGAGTAAGGGACAAGTAAGTATGAAGTTAAAGCAAATATACCCACATTTGAATGAAGGGAGCCTGGTAAACCATTTAGGGATAAGACACCCCTCATTACCAGGGGCAGCTTAAGGGCCGGGCAAACTCGGGCGTTGGCTCGAGGGGGGTGCCAAACAAACTACCAACTTAACCTAAAGTAACCTGAATCTTATATGATTATGTTAAGTATGGGGACTATTTTCATTTCACGCCCAGGTTATGTAAGGTTTGGGGATTATTTTCATATTTTATTACTATCCCCCGGTTATACAAGAGGCACCAAAACGCAATCCTGCCCGGGTGCAAAATCTACTTCGGGCCATCCCTGCTCATTACACATGACCAGTATTTAAAACCCAACCTCCCCATCAATGATAGTCCAGTCTATTGAGATAAGTGACGCCTTAGACCTGAAGCAGGGATTAATAACCCTTTTCAAAACCATAAATGTTTTAATGTTGTGCCATATATAACTATTCCAAAAAAAAGAGATTTTGAACCGGGTAGCCTGTTAATATGTCCAACAACCAGCTAAGGTGGCCTCATAATCATTAAAGCGCTACTCTCACAGTAGACTATACTACCAATGATAGGGAGATCAAGGTTCAAATCTTGTCGGGTGTACTTAGGGTGGTTTATCCAAAATGGTTTTCCACTCTCCCTCCACATAAATGCGGGTATACTTCCTTGAAATATAACCTTCCTGATCCCTAAAACCATCAGTGTTATTAGTTCATAAGCGTATAACTTTAATGAGTAGCAAGACGTGGTGCTGAAAAAAAAAAGTCCAAAATAATATAAACTTTCTAGGATAGGAGTACATTGGAAGGAACATCAATCTGTCCTATAGCTGTGCACTAGCTCAGACTTAAGGTCATTATTGTAAACAGCTCATAGGGTCAATACATTCTTAAAAGCAGATTGATAAGAGTAGCATGGCATTGCCGATGGCCCATAGGTCAAAATGATTATTAAATTCATCTTAAAATGTTTAATTATTTAAGAACCAGAACTATAAATTAAGGATGTAATCCTCAAAACCCTCGAATTCTTAAGGACATTTAAGATTCAAGAATTTGAGAAAATATCAGATTCATGATTTTTTTTTAAATATTAAACTTTTTTTTTTCCAAATTTTGAGTTGAGATATATTTTAGAGCTTTGAATGATTACACAATTATAGGAAAAAATTAACGACAAGACGCCAGACAGTTAATTTATGTATGAATGTCAAAATGAATGCATTTTAGCAAAAAATGTTAACATTTAGTTATCATATTTATTTTCTACTATTCTGTTATAATCCTATATTCTCTTGTGCTCTTAATTTTTTACAATATTCTGATTTTAATTTGTGATCTGAGATTCAAGGACTTGTAAAATAGTGGATTCGACTCACCTCTGAAAAAACGGGATAATAAAAACCAAGTTTAAAGCTTACAATCAATAAATTTATGGTAAGAGTACTTACAACAACAGTAGCAGTAGAGTGATCATTCTTCTGTGGCGTGTTCTTGCCGTTAGTGTCCGAGAATTCAGTTCTATCCAATGATGTGGTCATGAGTTCTCCTCGGCTGTGTAGGTGCTGGGTGGTGGCTCGTGTATGATGTTGCCCTGATCCTTGGCACACAATAACAGCAATATCAATAGACACCACCTGCAGGTTTGGACAAACATGTTTATAATGGGTGAATTTCCTCTGGTGAGCCAAGTTACAATCCCAGATTGGTTTCATTGAAGGCTGTTCTTTAATAGTGTAGTCTTACTTCATTACTCTGAACAATTTCTAGTAAAGCTCTTTAAATTAGCTACATCTATTTAATTCCTTTGTGTTGGATAGTATATATCAGTTTTGGTGGATACTAAACGAAAGTAAAGCTACTAAATGAATTTTTACAAACAAACTTCTTACTAAAAAGGCCTATTGATGAATTGAATATGTAATTTTTGTTATTTTTAACACAGTGGCTCAGTACCCCTTCAGGTTGTACACCTATGTGCTGATTACACTAATGTATTAGGTACAAGGAAGGTTGGATTTATAGGAAGTGTACCAGAATTTGCATGGTAGACGAATGGAAAATCATTTAGGGTAAACCACCCCTAGTACACCTGACCGGGATTCAAACTGCAATCTCCCTGTAATTGGCAGTCTAGTCGATTGCGACAGTGACATCTTAGACCATGTGGCCACCGAAGCGTGTGTGTATGTGTTTATGTGTATTTTATTTAGGGATGGGTCCTTTAAATATTTAAATTGTTGTAGTTCAGCATATTCAAGATCAGAGGATTAAACAAATTCAAGTTCTAGATTCAGAAAACTTATATTTAAAAAAATTATTCCAATTTTTATATTTTATTAATTATTTTGTGGAGCTATATTAAGGCTTAATAGGTATTTATCCCTGTACCATCAAAGGACAAACCTAATAACCAGTCCCCAGAACCATAATTTACCATTTAATGTGAACAAAATCGTAATTGAAAGGG
>CABFWB010000160.1:201775-245743 GCA_902151455.1 Timema bartmani | reverse complement strand
TCCTCGGTCCCGGCACAGATTTATCTGAATGCCAAACCCTTCCTTCACCTCTGACAAGATGTGTATTAATCACAACTTGTGAATGTGAGGAATGCCAGGCCTCCACCGTGGTTCGGATTCCACGTTAAACTGTAGGTCTTCCATTTTATCTCACAATCACCCTACCATTGCACATTAGCGTAAGTGCGTATAATCTGAACGGGTAGTAAGACGCGGTGCTAATAATAATAATAATAATAATAATAATAATAATAATAATAGATGCGTTTAGTTTAATTTTAATCTCAATAGTTCTTGAATATTTGTCAGGAGAATTTTAGTATTTGAACAGAAACTTTTTAAATTCATACAAAAAGTCCATGACTAAAATTCAAAAACTCTTGAAATTACTAAATATAAAATGTAACTAAATGTCTCTACTGAAGCAATATTTTATTTATTTTTGTTATAAATACTGCAAAAATAATCTGTAAAAATACTTTCATCCCAGCTTAAAGAAAGAAAATGTTATTAATCTTTATGTTGATTCCACTACTAAAATACATAACCACAAGTGTAGGCCTAAATTACCAATGTCAATATATTCCCGTCAATAAAAATAACAAATTATAAATCACCAATCAATACTTTGGATAAATTACATGTTTAAATCAAATTATAAGTTTTGGGAAGGTTTTATGTACTATGATCAGGTTAAATGACACAGTTGCCAACATAAACCACATTTTCTTCACACATAAACAATTACTTACTTTTCCGGCTGCTTCCTAACAGGAAAAACAAAAAATAAAAAAAATAAAGTACAACTTGCCTAGATAAATTTACATAGTGGTTTCTTTGTTTAAAAAAACAACTTTTTTTAACTACTATATTAAAAAAATATATATATGTATTTATTATTATGGTAGGACCACAGTGATCAATTACATGTGGAAAGCCACCCCTAGTCACACATATAAGATTGGAACCTTAACCTCCCCTTGACTAAAACTTCAATCTTGTGATCATGACACATTAGACTGTGTGACCACTAGTGTGTGTATTGTAACAGAGAAAACACTGTTAAACGTACAGATGATAAATGTGACTGTCTTGTCTAAAGATGAATTTCAAACAACACATGACACAAACTTATAACTAAACACTACTTTTCCCTATATTTTTCCGAGCACAAGTGACGTCAATACCCGAAAGCTGACTTTAATGCAAGATTGTGTCTGCTAACCAATATTAGGTGCAATTCCACAGAAGAGGGTAATGGGGAATAGTGCGGGAGGGGGGCTAAAGGAGGGAAGGGAGCTTAGGGGCCCCATGTTTAATACATTACAGCAATAGCATCTGGAAGGTAATATAAATTAGCAGTAGACCAGTGGTTCTCAATAGGCGAGCCAAATGCGGCCCGCGGCCCACAAAGAGTATCAGTCTGACCCGAGGTAAGTAATTAAACTATTAGGCCTATCTATATATATATCTATATATATATCTATATATATATAAAAAAAAACCCAACAACACCGGTTCACAACATATGTCTAATAACCCTGTGCTAGGCATGAAATGAGAAGGCAGGGCAAAGGTTATTGCAAAGACAAAGAGTTCCACTCTAATATTGCACTCATGAGTCAGTATACCGGTATATTATCTTTTATAATTCTTAACATAAAAATAATGTTTAAATAATACTATGAGGGACTTAGTTTTTATTTTGAGTATTTTTAAATTTACTAAATTAAGTTTTCACGCCCTCTGGCCCGGTCCATGAAAATAAATATAATTGTGGCCTTTGGTGAGAAGTAAATGAGAACCATTGCAGTAGAGCATGCTTTGAACGTTTAATTTAAGCATTCTTGTCTTACTCTTGGTCAATCATTTACAAATTACCTTGAAAGGAATCAATCTGATCATAGTCTGCAACATGATTTTCAAATTTCAGTGTTATTGAGAAGTTTGGCCATTTTGTTGTTTTATTATGTCAGGGACCATATGCTACTTTGTTTAGTGTTTATGTTCTGATGCATATATATATATATAGAGAGAGAGAGAGAGAGAGGGAGAGAGAGAGAGAGAGGATTATTCATATCTCTGGGTAAAAAAATTATACAGTTTGTAGAGTGCTACAAGACAAGTATTTCTATGTGATGAGCTTGGGCAACGCCAAATGGCAGTACTATGAGATGTCAAAGTTGGTGCAGTATGGACCTGGGGGGTTGGCAACACATGCATCCCCTCATGGGTACCTGTTGTAAGGAAATTAAATGCCTGTTACTAGTAATAATTTATATCCCACCACGCTTTTTATGTGCTAAAGATTGATGAGTTGCCTACTTCCCAGGTGCATACAGTGCCAACTCTGGTTATCTCTTGTGCCACCATTTGGCGTGGCCAATCCCAAGTTGCTCACAGATAAATACTTGCCTTGTCACCCACTACTGTGTATTTTTTACCTGGAGAACTGAATAACTCTGTATATTGAGATTAATCATGAATATTCTCCATTTGGTAAATAAGACTTGGCGTTGCATGCATATTGAGTGCCTTTTATTAGGATCTTGGTTATATTATTAGAGAGCAACCATATTGGTTTATGTTTAGCACAAGTTTCTCTTTCTAAAATAAACAGTAAACTATATCAATAACTAGAAGTTAAATTAATCAACAACGTCAAGAACAGTGTACCAGCTTTAAATTAATTTACTAAGTCAGTAATATTAGTGATTCCAATTTGAGTGTGAAAGCGCACACATAATAGAACGATTAAAAAAAAGCATATACAACCGTTGCCCCCTACACCAATAGATGCTAAAACACAATTTTTCCATAAAAAATTAAATGGATTGGGTTAAAGGAAATGATGCCTATAAACAAATTAAATCTACCGGTTCCATTACTTTGTCTTATTTTAAACATTTGTTTGTTATTGACACTAAGACAACGGTTAACGAGAACAACGTCTTCTAGATACATTTACTGGCAACATTTGATATGAAAATGCCAACTTGTCCTGCAGAGAGGCAAACCCATGCTAGTTAATTGTCCTATAATTCTAAGAACGTAGTTATAAACAAATGACCATGTATATTTGAATATGGCAGTAATACCATTTGCAGGTTATTAAAAAAAGTTTGTAAATTAAATCAGTGTTAAGTGAAACTAACGTGTTTGCTCTTACTCCTTGATGAAGTCACATGTGCTCAGCAGAATATGGATCTGTGTGTTCTACAGGTTGTCTGCTAAACAACTTTAGGAAACCCAGACGGAATTATATTATTTTTTTCTTTTAACAGTCATTAATTAACAACAATGATCATTAAAATTTCTAAGTTCTAAGATACTTTTCCCAGGAACTGAAAATCACCCCTATAAATATAAGGGTGTTATGAATATAGCTCGTATTATTAATACTATAGTTAAGTAAACAAATTATTTAATAATACTCAAATAATGTTTACTTTTATGCACAGGAATTATTGATATTGTTTCATATTTTCAATTAGTATACTTAAAGTAATAGGTAAAAAGTTATGGTTAAAATATTCTTAAAGATAAATGTCTAAAAAAGTTGTTAATCTTTTACCAACTCATAAATTAAACATATAAAATTATATATGGGGAAAAAAATTAGAATGTTAAAGTTATTAAAGATAAGTTTATATTAAAAAAGGGATTGAGAACGTTTATGCAAACATAAATTAAGCAAACAACAATGAGCCTAAAACACAGTTGTGTAAGAAGGAAAGAGCGGCATGATAGGTGAAGAGGAAGAGATAGGGGAAGAGAAAGGACGGGCAAGGGTAGCTATGAAGAGACACCCGCCTCGATGGTGTAGTTAGCTAACACGCTCGTTTCGTGTTGAGCTAGACTGCTGAGGATGAAGAGATCGAGGTTCAAATCTCGGACGGGTGAACTGGGGGTGGTTTTTCCTAAATAGTTTACTACTCACCCTCCATGAAAATGTGGTTTTACTTACTCTAAATTCAACCTTTCCAATTCCTAGCCCATTAGCGTACAACCTGAACGGGTAGTAAGACGCGGTGATAAAAAAACCTACAAAGATGAATTCGCGTACAATACGACTAAGTTAATTAAAAGTTAATATGTGATATGCACAAGGATTTAAATATATATATCCTTGTTGGGCCAAACAAATGTTGAATTCAATTCTTTTTTTTTTTTTAACTTTCATGAAAGTAAAAAGAGTGCTCAAAAATAAGCACACGATCTATGGAAAGCTCAATGATAGAGCAGTGACGTTCTAGACCAAAGGTTTCTGGTTCAATTCCTGTGTCCAATTTATTTTCAATCTGTTCAAATATGATTCAGTTGTGGCTGATTTCTGTAACAATAATCATTCATCCCCCAAGCTTCGCTTTTCATAGGTACTTAATTGTTTAACGTTGCTTTATTACATGAACACACTAGAGATATAAGAAACTGTGTCAACCGAATGATTGAAAAAGATTAAAAAGAAAAAGAAGCAGAGTTGGATGATCAAAGAATGTGACCATTACAGTAAGTTTCAAGAAGTGTGGGACCAGATTTGCCTGTTTACATAAACAAAGCATTTGTGGCAAAAAATAAAATAAATGGAGATGCTTTATTTAGTGTTTTTTTTCACTCTTTGGGCCAGTTTCATAGTCAGATTTAGTACGCCTAAAGTGCGAGTCGATACTAAATACAGGACGACACCTACCTAGACCAAAATGGAATGGGCCAGTTTCGCATATGAAACTGGCCCATTCCATTCAATTTCAGGTAGGTGACGTCTTGTATTTAGTATAGCGCCGCACTTGAGGCGTACTAAATCGGACTATGAAACTGGCTCTTTAGACCATAGTTTTATGTAATCTATATATGTGACCGTGCATGTGAAAATATACCTTAAGTTGGAAATATGCATTTTTAGGGGTTAACAATTTTGAATGGAGGATAAAATTCTTAAAATAAATATATAAGAGTCAGCTAAGTAGTTCAATAAATGATTTTTTAATGCAATAGCTCACAAAATTATACCATGAGTCGCTATGTAAAATTACCATGGTGACTTAAGGTATGGTTTCAGTTCCTATGCAGAGGTATATTTATGGCTTATTTAGCCACTTTCAAGTGAAGATATGAGTTTTAGACACAATAGAACGTAGTTAAAGAGAATCGATATTTACACATAAAATTTGTTTTTTCCTGTCCTGTAAAATTAGCCTAGCGACTTGTGGTGTTGTTTCACATGCACGGTCACATATTATTTTTAAATTATAAATAATTATATTGTTGTATACGTAGGCTTTATATTTCAGTGAAACAAACGAGGAAGTTTGAAATTATTAATAGTCATATTTATTCATATTTCAAATAAATTCACTAAATTGCTCTTTTTTTTTCTAAAGGATAGTTTAATATAATTGTTTGGCCCTTTGACTTGTAGACATTTGTGTTTCATCTTTTGAAAATTTTCTGGCTCTATATTTATACATTGTACTCACAAACATTTCAATATTCACCAAGAGTGAACTCATGAATCCTACTATCTAGTTGACAGAATGAATAAGAAAGGAGCTTGAAATAATAATAAATTATGTCAAATATTTTCCAACACTTAAGTGAATGATTAGAGCTAAGCAACGGCACAGCAAGGACCAAATATATTTAATTTTTTTGGAAAGGTAAGCTCAAAACCTGCTTGCAGCCACTAAGAATCTTACTAATATTATAAATGCGAAAGTTTGTGTGTTTGGATGTTTGTTGCTCAATCACGTCAAAACTACTGAACAGATTCGAATGAAACTTTGTTGGTAGGTAGGTAGGTAGGTAGAGTATGTCCTGGAATAACATATAGGACTATTCCCAACCTTTGATTTTACATTAATTTTACAATATTAATGTTTAAACTTTTCGTATATAAGAGATATATTGTGATTTTAATTTTACGAGTAAATATGAATGTGATTATATTATTATTATTAGAACCGCGTCTTACTACCCGTTCAGGTTATATTATATATGCGAAAGTTTGTGTGTTTGTATGTTTGTTACTCAATCACGCCAAAACTGCTGAACGAATTCGAATGAAACTTGGTACATAGATAGAATATGTCCTGGAATAGCATATAGGACTATTCCCAACCTTTAATTTTACATTAATTTTACAATACTAATGTTTAAACTTTTCGTCGGGCGAAGCCACGACGGGTAACAGCTAGTATTTAATAAATACAATCAATGCTCTTGATAATGATATCTCTCAAGAAATAAGTGTGAATTTTACTTTTCAATATATGATGTACCTTTAGGTTCTTTGTTAGTCTAGGTTGGCCCAACCATAGAGTTATTTGTATTATCTTTGTTGATAGTATTAAATGTTGATCTCCCATTAAATTAGCTAATTTGTTTGTCTTATGAGTATGTGTATGTTAACGCAAAGTTATTATTTCATAATTGTTTAAAAGCAGTTGATTGCTCTTAAAACGCTGCAAAAGAGCAAATTCTTAAAGTGCTTATGATGTTTGTGGTGCAGCAATATATCAAGAAGAAGCATAGCCTGGGTTGGAGGTAAAAGCAAGTTGAAGGTCTGGGTTTTTTTTCCCCCAGTATAACTGTTAAGTATAATTTTCTAAACATAGTAATAACAAAAGTTCTTGGATATGTGTCATGAATATAATAGAATATGAACAGAAATATTTTAAATGAAGAAATAAACTAAAATTCCTCATAGACCTATCTAAGAACTGATGATATAGCTATGTGTATAAAATTAAAGTAAATGTACCTACTGGAGCAATCTCCAATTAATTTTAGCCAAAAAAAGTTTGTGTCATAAAAGGAGAAAAATACAGGCATGTGTTCCCCCACCCACCCCAACAAAATAAAGAATAATTTTATGTCATGTTGTGTTTCAAAACTGATTTTTTAGATTTGTTAGTCATTAATCATCATTAAAAGTACAAGTGTTAACTTTATTGGTAAGAAGCTAGTTAATCTATAAAACTGTAGAGGTTTTCTAGGTAAATAAAAATAAAGAATTAGGTATTCATGTGGACACTCTTACCTTTCGGAGTAATGCTGAGATCCGAGTCCGATGACCTGCGATGAATCGAACTGGGGACGTGGCTTATCTTTGCCGGTGAGGGTGATATCTTGGCACCTGCGCCGGTCACCTGCACTGTAGCAGTAGCTGGCGACCCCGACAGTTTCTCTGTCGGCCCTTCCTCGCCGACAGGAGCTTGCTGCCTGCTAGTAGGGGGCAAGCAGGGGACATGCTCGATGTTATGGGGTTGCAACAACAACAGATCCCCGGAAGAGTGAGGGGGTCTTGGTACCTCCTTGTCGACACTATTACACAGAGAGCCTGCGCTCTTACTTCTCAAATTAACCTCCAGTGAAAGGAAACCTTCGTTCAGGTTGTTCTTAGAGAAGGTGGTTTTGTCTCGTTGGGGAAGGTCAGTATTGCCAACACTAGGTTTGCAACAACCATCAACATCAAAAACATCCACATTGTAAGCACTATTTGGAAGGTTGACACATACAGGAGTTATTGATACATGAGAGGAGATGATAGGAGTTTGGGAGTCCTTCTTAGGAAGAAATTTCATTGAATTGTATCCAGAAGATTGTTCAAAGTTTTGTTGTCGAGTGAGGTGTTTCAAAAGTGAGTTGCTACATTTAATATTTGTTTCATGAATATTAGGCATAGGGTTGATGTTATTACCTATAGGTGCCTTTGAAAATGTATTCTCCAAAGCTGTAATTTCAGAGCTCCTACCAGGTAAAGCTGCTGTATACATGGGCATGTTTCTACCTAACTTCAATTCTAAATTTTTTGAAACACAATGTTGATATATAGGTATTTCACTTTTACTTTTAATTGACAAAGTTTGTTTATGGGATTGATTTGAAATACTTGTATCCAAATCAAAAACTGATTTGTCATTTAAATTTGAAGTGGCTTTATGACGGGAGGGGAAAACAAACGCCTTATCTGTTACATATTTTATTTGTTGGTTTGGTGTTTTTAAAATAGGCAAATCTTCGTTGTAAGCTTTAGTAAAAACATTCCCAATATTTTCCTTTGATACAATGTCTAATGGCATGTATGAATCATTATCATATACTACTACAAACTGCTCACTTTCAAAATTTGTTAATTGACTAGGTAAAACATCAATGGGGGCACTCTTTATTAATTGACTTGTAAAACCAGGGTTTAATCTTGGTGCATCAACATTTGATTCACAAGTATTTCCACTTAAAACATTACTATCAGTAAGCATATCAGAAGTACTTTCAACATTTTTTAAGTCATGTGTGCTGCATAAAATATTACTGTTTGTGATAATGCTCACAGAATCATCATTGGAAACAAAAGTAGTTCTTTGAAATTCATTTTTAGCTCTTACATTTTCTTCTATTAAAATATTTTCCTTTGAAGAATCTGAAAATTGCAAGGGTGTATGAAATATTTCTTTCTGCCGACTAGGAACATTATCTAAACTTAAATTAATGGACTTGTGAGTTCTGTTTTCATAGTTAAGGTCTCCCAAAAGATACTTTTTGTTAATAACATCATTGGTAATAGAATTAACTGGTGGAGAAGGCCTAAAGGGTGTTTTTTCTTTGGAGGAAATATCCAATGAGAACTCTTCTGAAGTATCATCATCAGAACTAGATGAATCAGAAGTGGAGGACAAAGCAGGAGATTTATTTGGTATGAGATGTCCATCAACGTATTGAAGCTCAGGTCCATCTTCTGAAAATGGTAATCTCAAGTAAGACTCCGGAAATATCTCTAATGTGGGTGGTATGAACCTTGTTTTAGAGTCAGACGATACAGGAATTTGATTGCGAATGAGTGGAACCTCTTTCTTGAAAGATAGTTTAGCAATGTCACCAGTAGGGACACTTCCTGTTCTAGAAGGAGATGTTGGCGATGACCCGGGGCTTTCCTTCACCTCAGCTACACTATCCAAACCAGTGTTGGTACTGTCCATGAGGGATCGGATTAATGCGGCGGCGATGGAATCGCTCGAAGATCGGATATGTTGTTTCCAAAACTTCACTTTTGATTTTGTACTCCCTTCATATTGACTTATGGACCTTGCAAAAGTAGCCGGCCGGTCCGGAGTAAAAGAGCGACAGCTAACTGTACTTGTAGTTTCATCATATAAGGAGGAATCTGATTGAAGCTTAGGTCTGAAGACAGAAAACTTCTTGGAGAGTTTAGTCTTGGGAAATAGTTTTATCGACTTTAAGCCTAGGGAAATTATGCTCCCTCTTCTACCCTCCCCTCGCATGTCCTCCTGTAAGAGAAGATTTTTTAATGCAAGATCGTCTGAGACAACACTTCTCAGACTTTGGGTGGATCTGCCAATTTTCTTGTATCCAATGAGATGTCGGAGATTTGTTGATGGCTGAGAAAAGTGTCTGCCCTTATCTCCTTCAGGCGAAACACGCCTTTCATCTAAAAGAATACCTGATTTAGAGTCGGAGGAAAGATAATGAGGAATCACTACAACAGGGCATCTTTTTCTTTTGTTTTTCAAAGACATCTGAGAAGTGACCCCAGGGAAATTTGGGCCAAGTTTAGTAGGGGAGATTTCCTGTAGACAAGGGAGGGTTGGGATTTGAATGGTGTCATGAGGGGTGGGGGGTGTTACACAAAGATGAGGTGAGGTTGACACCAAACTTTGTCGAACAAGCAACATGCCACAATCCACCAAGCTCGGTACAGTGACATTCAACACAGTGCCAGGATCCATGCCACTAAAATGGGTAAGGGTTTTGGAGTGAAAAAAGAGAGAAAAAAGAAACAAGAAATACTTTAGTTCCTAAACTCAAATAGAATCAACAATGTAGGATGTTTGAACCAAACAACATTCCAAATAAGTCAATATTACAGTTCAAATGCAAAACCAGTTAAAACTAGTTTAGACAATTTGAAACCACACCAACCAATGAACTATGAAAATGCAAAATACAATTAAATAACTCCTTATTTATTTATTTCCCTGTGCATTAGGCTTTCTTTATTTATTATTTTAAAGTTATTTATTTTGCTTGGTGTGTGTATATAACCTCAAGTGTTTTTATCACCATAATATTGTAAAATACAGGTTGAGATTGAATTAAATTTTATATTATAAAGTTTAATTTTATATTACAAGGTATCAACATATCAAAACTAGTTTTAACTTTTTTTTACATGTACCTGGTATATTTTAGATACTGTAATTAAAAACCAGAAAAAGGGCATAGAGGCATAGCAGTGTCTTTCTATGATATGTTGTTCACTTCCTAGCTTGTTTATTTATTGTATGTCACCCAGAAATAGTAAAGCCAACTTTACTAAAACATAAAAACAGCTAAAGTAAACTCCCAATTATTTGTGTGAGGATTATCTGGTCCATCCAGATTTTATTTTCATTTTTTGGTGATATGTGAACTAGGCTTAAGAGTAAATTGTGGAATTTCAAAGAGTCACGTTTGAGATTGTAGTCTAGAAAACATCACAAACTATTCTTATAAATAAATCCATTTGTTAAGGAAGTGTTATATTGGGAAGTTAAATTTACTATTTTGATTTAACTATCCATCTTTTTCAAATTTCCGTGTGTGATATTCATTTTCGGGGGTGCCATGTTGTAAGGTTATGTTGTGGGGTTATCTTCTTGGCGTGCCCCACTTTGTTGAAGCCACATGAGATGTTTACCTTTTTGCTTTCTTAATTAATTATAATGACATAATTTCTTTACCTTATTGCAGGTCCAATTTAGATTTGAAATATAAATCCAGACATGCTGAAGAAATTTACTTTATTTTGATTGAAGGAACACTTGAATCAGAATTGATTTACAATAATTTCATGCGCGGCAACTTGAGAGTTTTAATTTTTATGTTAGCGTATTGTGGACCGTTCTACAGCAAGGTTGGATATCGAGTGAGAAATTAGAGATTAACACGTCACAGACTGTTCCTATAGCAAGGTTGTGGACCGAATGAGAAGAAGAGCCCTTTTTTCCTTGTATATGTTTTGAGAAATATTTCTGGAAGGTTATTTCTTTCCATCGATTTCACTATGCTTACATTAACTTCTATGTCTGTAAATGAGGGAGAGAGACAGACAACGTTTTATTGGAGTTGTTGTGTTTCACAAGTATTCAAAAGAGGGCTGGGGGGCAGTGAACAAAAGAGCAATTTTGGCTGACGACAGAAAGTAATTGTCAATAACATAAAAACTAAAACAGATGAGCACCCAGCTGTGTGAGAAGATTTTCTAACACACATGGATTCCTAGAGTTCAATATTATGAAATTACTCATACATTTGAAATATATATTAAAGGAGTGAACTTTTTGATTTTGATTATTATGAAATGAAAATGTTTATCAATACATGTGCAACTCCCCTCTTTCATTAGCCTATATAATCAAGAAACAACTGTATTAATGATGAGTATTTTGGTTCTTTTTAACAATATAATTTTAATGTCATGCTACGAGACAGCACCTATTCAATTAGAAGTCCAAATGTTACATTTTGAAATGGTTCATGTTTAGCATCGTAATTGTGTTTTACATTACATAAATTAAAATAAAAAGCAAATGGTATTATTTTACTGATATTTATTTTAAAGCAAAAACTAAAACATTGCAATGAAACAAAGCTTTTCTTCCCTTAGCTACCTTTAAACGATGTGGACCTGCTTCGGTGGCCACATGATCTAAGCCAATACTCTTGCAATAGACTAGACCGCTGAAGATGGGGATATCGGAGTTCAAACCCTGTTGGGTGTATTGAGGGTGGTTTAACCCTAAATGGTTTACCACTCTACCTCCACGCAAATGCTGGTACACTTCCTCTAAATTAAACCTTTCTTATCCCAAACACATTAGTGATTAGTACATGAGTGTATAATCTGAATAGGTGGTAAGACAATTAAAAATAAAATACATGATACTTGCCATCAAAACATACAAAAGCTTTACATATTTTCATTTAGTAATCTTTTAGGGGGGAGGAGGGGGCATTCACTTTTGTACTTACTTTTAAAAACCCTGTGTATCACAGTCTGATAGCAATTCATGTTTTTCAAGTCATAGGCCCATGTTTTATATAAAAGCGCAGAATTAAGTTTAATTGGTATCCAAGTTATCTATCTATCTATCAATATATTAATTTACATTAATATATGAATGAGAGATACCTTTTAGACAGGGTTCCCGGTGACATAAAAAATAGATTTAGCTGTAGATTTGAACAAACCTCAGAAAGCATCTGAGCCGTTGCTATGATTTACTAAAAACCCTGTAGTTCATACAAGCAAGAAAGTTAACTCAAGTAATCTTTAGCTTGGGTGCGACAACTAAGTCAGCACGGAGAAACCTGGGCAAAGAGGTTGAACTTTACTACATGTTTTCAACTGACCTGAGTAAATCAACAGGATATGGTAATTTTATCAATATAAACTTGGTAGCTCATTTTTTCATAAGTTTTAGGGATATTGAGGAGTGAGAAGTGGAGGTCTTACAAAGGAGTAAAAAATTACCTTCATGTTTGAGGAAAAATGTGTAAAAGAGAAGTGTCCAATTAGTTTGTTCTTATGTTGATATTATACAAGTCCACCAGTTCACTTATAAACGCTTGCCATAAGGTATTATTAAAATAATATTTAGGGCAAGAAACAACATTGTGACCAGACAGATGTAAGGAAAAAACCCTGAAAAACCAATACATCACATTTCTACAGAATTTTGATGGGGTTTATTTTAGTTACTGGTTGGTGTGAATGTTAAACCAGGTACTTATACAAACACTTAGTAGAAAAGACAATTACTGACTAAACCAATTTTTCCCCATAAAAAAGTACCTCTTAACACTTGACAGATATAAAAAATATATAAATTTATATTTTGATCAAACTCCTAATTTTTCTAAGGAAAATCTTTGAGGCGATATTGATAAAAATGTTTAAAGGATAAATAATTAAAAATAATCTCTCATTTTAAAATGAGATGAGCACATGGTATTTATTAATAAAGATATTATAATTTTAACAATTTAATTTGAGTACTTTACTAAAATCTAAAAAAAGGTTATTTAATGGACAATTAATATGGATTTATAAATGCCAGAGAAATATTTTTGAATCAGTCTTTCGGTCGTTAAAGGGATAGTGGACATAAAATTATGCAACATTGAAATTATACTTACAATAATTATTTACACCGAAACCCTATTTATTGTGATATAAAAATGTAGTTACTAGTTATATTTAAGTTATGAAAATATGATTACTACCTTATGAGCCATGTGTCAGAGATAATTGGAACCCTTTAAGTATAGATGGGCTTTTTGTTTGTTCTTTCAAATCATGAATAAAATTCATGATTTAAAGATTTTTTAATTCAAAATTCAAATATTTGTTAGCCCATGAAGGCGCTTGACTTATTTAAAAATAATTCTTGGAAAAAACTTACAATTAAACCTCTCATACCATCAATTTACTACTTAACTAATTTGAATTATATGAGTTAAGAATTCTAATTAAATACAAATTCACATAAAAATAAATATATGTTAGTTTCAAGCACAAATTCAGGTTTTTTGATAAAATAAGTATCAAAATTGAAAAAAAAAGTTGATTTGATCCAGCTCTAATTGTACCTACACTTCCAAAGTGTTCTAATAATGTAAAACTCTTACTTGCTTCAGATACAGTATTATTTACAACAGCACCATTTTTGGCTGACATGATGAACAAATAAAAGTGAAGGTAAAATAAATAAATCCGAGTCCACCCTTCTCCCTATACATAAAACTGCAACCTATATCTAAAAATTACTACGATCTTGGTGAGAAACCGGCTAATTGCTCAAAGCTATAATGTACTTTGGGTATATTAGTGTACACAGAGATATTTTGAACACACAAAAAACCATCAGACTACAAACAGGAGAGATAAAAAAAAACTCTCATGAAATAACTGTATTTAGTATGATTCACTAATATATAAATTTTATCAGTCTAAATTGAGATAAAAATCAAGCTATTACCTTTTAACAGAATCACTTTACATGAAGAGCAAGCTATGTTTTTAATTTCTGTTCAATATTGATAAAATAATAATAATTTATTTATTATTACAATTTATTATTATTACAATTTATTTATTATTATTATTATTATTATTATTATTATTATCATCATTATCATTATCATTATCATTATCATCATCATTATCATTATCATTATCATCATCATCATCATCATCATCAGTATTATTATTATTATTATTATTATTATTATTATTATTATTATTATTATTATTATTATTATTATTATTATTATTTTACTAGTAATGCGTCTTACTACCCGTTCAGGTTGTACACACTTGCGCTAATGTGAAATGGTAGGGTGATTGTGAGATGAAATGGAGGACCTACAGTTTAACGTGTGATCCGAACCACGGTGGAGGCCTGGCATTCCACACACTCTCAAGTTGTGATTTATACACATCTTGTCAGAGGTGAAGGAAGGGTTTGACAATCACATAAATCTGTGCCAGGACCGAGGATTGAACCCCCAGACCTTCAGTACAGAAGTCTGACACCTTATCCCTAGACCGCCAGGTCACCAATATTGATAAAAGTTTGTTTATTCTGTCATATTGATGAATGATGTTTCATAACAGTTTGATCCAACTATTTTCGTCCTGTAGACGAAATACAATCTTTAAGTTAATATAGCTGGACAGCCACAGTAGTAAAAGATATGTCTTTTACTAAACAATGGGAGCATTTGAACGTTCAACATATATTTTTAACAATCATTACACTTTGATTCTAATATATTTCTAATAATCAATTGCAGATAAAATTCAAAATTTAAATAATTTAGCTAGACAAGGAAGAATTTGTCTGTGCATTAAAAAATATCCATTAGTCAGATAGCAGTTTGTATTTATTTCATCGCTAAGCCAAGCATTCACCCCCATTTTATGCCATAAATTCCATTCCTTTGTTTTTATTTTGAAAATTTGATGTTAAAAAAGTGTAGATAATCTATCGGTACTATTAAAAACTGACAAAACCTTCAGCTTATATTTATGCACATTTGAGAATTGATAAAGAATCAAGAGTTTAGAAAAAAAAAATTTGTAGAAGATTTTTAATGAAAATAGAAATGTCACTTTGATGTTCAAACTACTCCATTTGCAATTAAGCATTCTGTTATTTGATAATCGCCTCTTTCACTAGAGTGGAGTATTGAAGAGTTAAGACATTTTAACATGAGCAAAATAAAAATACATATTTTTAGAAATGATTGGTAACCAAATGAATAGAAGCCCTCGCTTTCCAATGCAGAGCAATTGATAAAAATATGTTAACCCACAATTTACAACACTCTTCACCTAGGACGGCACACTTGGTACTTTACAAACAATTCTGGTTTAAGAGTGTAAGGTGTTCAAGCAAGTATTTAATTACTTTTTTTTTTTGTGAGAGGAGAAGGGGTAAACACCATATGATCTTGATTAACAAACTTTTATTCTAAAATAAAAATTGATGAAGAGCTTTCTAAACATTTTCATTGCTGTAAAAAATGTTTTACATTAGGTATTGAGGTTTTACTAACAAATCATTCAAATGTTAATAAATACGGTAGGGAATGTCCTCAAAAATGTATATTTTTAACAAAAGTTTTTAATCAAGATAGAGCTACAGTAATAGTGGTTTCCAAATTAAGATGTAAGTAAATATGATATGTTGAAAATATTCAAATCTCATTTGTGCACCCTTGAGGAACTATCATTAGAATATAAAGAAACATTAATAGATATGTGAAAATATTAAATTCTGGCTTGAAACAAGTTCCCTTATTTATATAACCACCTACTTGGCTTTGAAAACTGGTGACTTTTTACTCGTGATTTGTTTGTCTTTGATGATTGATTAGCAAGGGACGTGTGAAAAGGTTGGTGTTTTTGCAGATTTTATGGCAAAACTTTTTTTTACCAAAATAAATAAAATGCTACCCCAAAAGAAACATAAAGTTTAATTTTCTTAACATGGTGATATAAACAGTTGTTGATTATCTGCTGTGATTACGGTATAGCTGCATTAGATGAGAAAATTTTTAAATGAAGAGAAAAAGTTGTAATTAAATTTCAAGACATCCTTGACAGATATTCAAGAACTGTTGATATCACCATGTGAAGAAAATTAAATTATGTTTCTTCTGGGGTAACATTTTATTTATTTAAAAAAAAAAATATTATTGATATAAAAACTGCAAAAACATTAATCTTTTCTCGTGTTTTTTATATCCCTACCATAATGGTAATGTTAGCATGAATGCTCTAATATTTCCGATGGTTAATATTTTAAAAATTAATTTTATTCCACCACAAGCTATATGTAATAGTTTTTAAATGTATTTAAGAAAACAAAAACATTTTACTATTAAAAAATCCTAAATTTGATGATATTGTTGACTAAAAAAAAAGAAGTTCATTAATAATCAAAATTAAACTTATAAACATATCTTGAAAGGAAATGTTATTAGTAAAGACATCATTGATTAGTTGAACAGGCAAGCCATAAAAAGAAAAGGAAACAAAGCAATTATAACAAGAAAAAATAACTGGTTTAAATCATGGTTAGAGCTCACATACATTTTATGTTTAAAATGGCCACCAACAAAAATGTAATCTATAACCCAAACCACGACTAGTTTGACTCAACTAATCTTAAACAATATAGGCCTATAGTAATTTTTAGTATCAAATTTTAATCAAAACTTTTTTGAATCAGGAAATAATAAACACGAGATTTGCTTACCAGCCATACTGATAACCAGGGCCCGGATTTTGATGACCTAAAATTATCAAAAAGACCTAAACATTCTACAAAATTACTTCTTATTTTCAAAAAATGATTTAAAAATATGGTTACATTAACTTTTCATTCCGAAAACTGTGAGTTGAAAACATTTATGTCTGACCATTTATGCATTTATAAAATATTAATGTTATTTAAAAAATATACTTAATCAATATGAATACCTTAAAATGAATCAAAAATGCCTAAAAATGACTCTAAAACCCCTTTAAATGCTTAAAAATGACACAAAAATGACCAAAAAAACCTATAAATAATTAAATATATATATATATATCAACAACAGCGCAGTTCATATACTTATGAGCATTGTATGTGACAAACAAAAAAAAAATGACATATCATCAAAATCCAGGCCGTGCTGATAGCCTATTTTTAGAAAATTATATAGCTGATAATTAAGATTTTAGATTACAGCCAGCCAATTCATCTTCCCCCCTCCTCAGCCATCACCCTCCCGCCACTAAAAAAAAAGTGTGTTTAAAATAAAATAGCCAATCAATGGAGTTTTAGGCACAAATGCTTAATATTGCGCATGTTGAAACTTTGTTGAAACCTGGTAAAGTGTAAATGATACAAATTTATTATTTTTAGACTTCTTTTAAACACTTACTTAATCTTGATATTTAAAAAAAACTAAAACTAGGTAAAAGAAATTCAGCTGAGTAGCTTAAGATAGTAAAGCATCACAGGAAACAAAGAGGAAATGTATAACATACACATGCATTGAGAAGCTTACCAAGCAAATTAAAAGTTAAGTGTCAGTTTCAAAATTAAAAATAAAATAATACCAACTAAATATAATATTACAAATATAACAGACCATATGCAATAGTGTAAAAAAATATAGTTTGAAAAATTCCCATGAATAAAGTGACTACAAATGAAGCTTATAAAGGGGAATAGGGGAAAAATAAGTTACAAAGTATCTATCAAGGCAAGATGAACCAAAATATATGTTTCATGCTTGGAATATTGAAATGTGTTTTGGTGTTGATGTATTGCAACAATAAAAAAGTACAAGACTCAAGATTAATGCAGAAAATATAGAAATCTTAAATTTACAAGTTTAGTTTTTAAAATAAAAATTATCCTTTAAGCATTTTATTTTAATATGAGTCAATTTAAACATAAAGATTACTATTAACTAAATCAAATTATCATAATAAATTGCTGATCATATGCTTTATAAGAACAATATTATTTAAAAATATACTCATTAATACACACATAAATTAACTAATTGTAGTTTATAATGGTACGCCAGTGTTTCTCAAACTGTGATACCCTAAGGGGTATGTGAAGAATTTCAAGGGGGTTTGTAATGCACCAAAGAGACATTAACACTTTCCAGTCTAAGGCTTGTATGCATGGTTTAATCCAGATGGCTGATGTTTTTTCACTTTAAAAAAAATCATGACATAATTTATTCTTATCCATACATATGAGTATAATACATTAAATTAAAGCTCTCGACTTGTTCTTTTAAAGTGAGTATTCAAAAATGAATCTTACTTAATAAATTTTTCAAAAATATTTATTTTTCTTACCCATTTTTCAGATTTTGAAAACAATTTTTAACTTGTAAAACATAATTATAAAAATTATACATTTTTTTAAATAACATGAAATTTTTAAAAAAACTAATAATAAATGTATAATAGAGTGATATAATTAACATAGAGCATTATAAGTGTCAAGCATAATTTACTAGAGTATGATAATCTATAAAACACTGTGGAAAACAGTCGTACTCCACATACTTATCAGAATCATCACTAGATTCATTTTCTTGTAGTAAATAAGAGGGATCATCGCTAACATCTAATTAAGAACCTGAATCTTTTATAAAATTATAGAGCACGTCATGATTCTCATTCATATTTATTGTATCACACACGATAGCTACAAAACAACAAAGTGTATGAACGAGTGGCTGCAGTCAATCATAGCCAACCTATTGATATTTATAAAAATCGATAAAATCATTGAAATCAAAACTACACTACCAGCGGATTCACAATGAACTAAACTGTATTATACTATAGAGCAGTTGACAAACGTCTAGGGTACGGGTAAGTGTATTAAAAGCAAGGGAAAGTTCCACTTGTATACCATACGAGTGCCGTCTGCCGAACTAAAAGATCGCGCCCGCATCAAGTACGAGCGTAGACCGGAAAGTGTTAAATATCTTTTCAAATAAAAGTACTGTAATAATGACAAACAAATTAATACAGAATCTTGATGTCATGTCATGTTTTTATAAACCTTTCTCTTCCACTGTCACACCTTTATTTAACCTATCATTAGGGTTTTATTATAATTTGGATCAACCACTTATACTTTATAGGATATCCGGTATTTGTTTACAATTTTTTATATGAAGGGGTGAAAGGGGTATGTTGGTTGGATCATGACCCCAAAAGGGGTATGCTAATTGAAAAAGTTTAGGAAACACTGTGGTAAGTGATTACACAAATCAATGTTTATACATGGTTAAGTTATTACATTTTAAGCTCGATAGGTCAGTTTAGATATATATTTTTCACAGGATGTAACAGATGATAGCTAAAGATTTCTTCAGTAGGTTTTTTTTAAGTTCAGTGGTTGATATACATATTGGGTGTTTAAATTATATAATATACCTTCTGAAGTAGTGTTTTAATAATACAAATGTAATGAGCAATGTACACATAAAGTGAGTATACAAAAATATTGAAAAATAAATGATAACAAAAGAGGATTAAATCAAGTCTAAATTTTGGTACAAAGTGTTACAAAATTAAGAAGGGGCCTAGATTAAGGCGTGGGCATTAGGGGCCTTAACTTGCCGGTTGGCTTCTGGAGATTAAGTGGAAAGTTATTTCATTAGTGAATTCTGAATAAAAGTATAAGTACTTTAAGTTATCTATCTAAAAAGTGGTTCAATTGATTTACTTGGGGTAAAGTAATCGTCTCATGACCCAATATTTGTGAGTTCAAACCCAGTCAGGGTCGAGATTTTTTTCTTGAGTGATAAAAATCCATAGCACAACTTCCTTGGGAGGGGAAGTAAAGCCATCGGTCCCTTGTTGATTGTGGCATGTATTAAAAGAAACCTGGAAGGTATTTGGAAATACCTTGCCCAGCAAAATAGGCCCTTTTGCTCTTGCTAATAGAAACTCTCTATAATCAGTTGGTTCAAAAATTGCACATTAAATACCTCCAATAAATAAATATGTATTTGTGTATGAATGGAGGCTAAGAGGATTACCAAAGTGCAGGTGGCAGAAGTGAGTGTTGAGGAGAGAGGAGAGAACTGGGTCAAAATTGAGGAGGGGAGGTGTAGGGGAGAAACGAGACGTTGGAGAGGCCTGTATTTCAAACAGATCAGGCCAGCGGCTGGAAATTGTTAGTGATGACGATGATGTATTTGTATTTTATATTCTTATATACATTGCATTATTAAATGATTACTGGGGGCCTCACAGTACCTGCACACTGGATATCATCGCTGAGGGAACTGCAGGGTTACTAATGGGGAAAGAGCGTTGTCATTTTCTCGTTTTTGTTTGGTCAATCTCCCCTTGAATATAAGACAAGTTTTGCAGCGCTGATAAGTCTAAGTTTCCAGTACCTTCTTTTTACCCCAGCACACCACCTTCCGAAATAACTGAGAGCGAGGAGATTTGGCAACATTTAACTGAGAGAGAGTAAAGATAAAACTTTTATCCTTAAGACCTGCAGTTCCCTCAGCAATGATATTGGGTGTAGCCCAGGAGTCTACAAAATCTTAAACTAGTCCTGAGTAGGAGTTGAGAATAAACATACTGGTAAGGTAACATTTTAGAATTCCTAAAACCCTGATCAAGATACACTTGGTTTTAATATTATTAGAATGAAGGGGGAAGATTAGTGAATATTTTTATGAGTGAAAACCAACATTTAAATTTTCTGTCAAACCATAACTTTAGCAAATTTACTACAAGTACCTACGAGTACCTATGAGTACCAACAAGTTTTCAACCAGCTAGCTCACTAAGTAAATGAGATAGTGGTTTTATACTTTGTTTTAGAAACTAATTAGTGATGGCTATGAATCAAACCTAATATTACAAGAAAAATCAAGTTGGTAGCCCAAATAGGTATTAAGATGTAATGCACAAAAAATATATGAAAACATAAAATTCTTCAATGTTGAAAAAATAAATATTTCTTTCAACAAATTATTTCATTGTTAAATATTAGACTTTAAACCAATTTTGTATTTAGAGACATTAGCCTAAATTTAAAAGATTAAAAATTGAGGATGAGACCCTTAAACCCCTAAAATTCTTAAGGATATTCAAGATCCGAGGATCTGAGAAAATTTCAGATTCAAGACACACATCCTTAAAAAAAAATTTTTTTTTAATTTTTCAATTGAAATTTGTTTTAAAGCTCTAATACTGTTTAGTCGTGGTTCAGAACAAATTATAATTATAGAATGAATATAACAACCATACCCCAGACCAGTAATTTAACATTTAACTTAATGTATGAGTGTTATAGAATAATGTTAACATTTTGCTACTATTTATGTTTTGTATTATTTCATTATATTTATATATTTTCTTAGGTTCATGATTTTTTTTTTCAAGATTCGGATTCATATTTGGAATTTGAAGGTAAACTGGAGATTTGGATTTGAGATTCGGATTTAAAAATAGTGGATTCGACCAAACTCTATTTAAAATGAATAAGAAAGTTGAAAACGTGGACTAAAGTATAAATACTCACACACCTTCATTTATAATTATTTTAACTCCACTTATTTCACAACACTGTTATTTTTATTTCATCTATATATTTTAATCAATGATAGAGAACAATAATCTTGTTCTTGGACTCATTTTGAAAAACCATTCTAGCTAAGACATTGAAAACATGTGAAATTTCATTTTATAACATCTCAAATTTACCTTTTATTAAAATATTAATTCAAACTTTAATCCTTATTTTAAATTTTAAATATTATTGTATGCTTGTTTGTATTTTTTATGTCTTCAATGCATTGACACACGTGGAATTAAAAGTCTCAATATTCATAAAAATTACTACAAATTTCTAATTACTTTATTATTTTCTATTAAAGATGTCTTTAGAAAGAATTTTTTTTAATTGATATACAATGTATTAATTAACATTCAATGAGCAATGTTTTTGAGAAAATTTGGACATGAAGTATTCCTACTACAAGAAAATATTTACTGTGTCAATTTTGTATCTTTACTTCACTTAGATTAATTACTAGCTTCTTACCATACCTCAAATACTATACTGTATATGCTTGCTCCTGAATAAATGTTTAGCAAAANAAAATAAAGTTAATTAAAGTATTATTTATTAGATAGCAAAGTAAAGTGTATGTGCATTAAATATTTATAAAAATCAAAAAGTATTGTTCATTAAATACTTAATATAGTACCATAGCTAAAATGGTTTATGATGTATTAATAGCCAAACTACTTTATTTTGTTAATTATGGTTATAGCAGCATCTAAATATTATATTCTTTAAACTGAAAAATGATACATGAACAAGAGTTTGATTCATGTGTCCATGTGTCATTTTTCAATTTAAAGAATTTATAAAGTTTTTAGTAGATTCTGGTAAAAAAAAATCCGAAAATAACAAACGTTAGTAATTTGCTTCAACAATTCATATTGTGTTATAATATCATCAAACAAATTATTATATCTCAATGCCTTATAAGTTTTTAAGAAGGCATGACAATATGTTAGTATATTTAATGACTTTATATTCACTAATTGTATATTTGGACTTGGTATGTCATGAAAATAGGGAAAGGAGGACCAAGAAAGAGATGGGAAAAGCAAGTAACAGCAAGTGTGTGAGTCAGGAGAGAGGAATGGACGAGAGTAAAGCAGGAAAGAATGATGGAAAAACAGAGGAAGATGGAGGCAATGAAAAAAACTTACCCGGCCACAGGTTGGAAACAGTTCCTGATGATAATGATAAGCATTAGACTAGAAGATGTGTTCCATCATCCAACTTATTATGAAAGAGTTCGACGTAAGCTGGTTGAGCTATACTTACTCTTCCGAGGTAATTGAAGATGCCAGAGGAGGAGGAGGAGGTTGTAGCGTCACCTCCTGAAGTCTGACGAGGGTCACTGCAGTGCCAATACCTCGCACTACAATTCCCGACTCTCCCTCCAAATCAAAACACTGCTGATAGCTAAAAACAAAACATCAAACCTTTGACAAAATGTATTACACGCATAAAGCATTGTAAAATAATTATATGTTTTTCATTTTTTTTTTTCAAGTTTTATCTAATCTAATTATATTGTATCTATCCAAGCCCTTTCTATTTTCTAACCAATCCATGGGGTTAAACTGTAGAGTCCATGAAAGAAGTAGGAGTGTAGTTAAATGTTTAATTCTATTTTGTGGCCATCAAACAAAAAAACTAAATGGATAATTTTGATTTTCTTTACATTTGATTGCTTCTTTGTATTGAACCCAAAAGTATATAAAAATGTCAAAAGTAAAGTATGTAAGCTTACTGAATTTGAGTGAAACCTAATGAAATTTAAATGTAACATTTTTTAATAATAACTTATATTTGTTCAATGGCTAAATGATTTTATAATAAAAAGAAATTGATAAAAATAAAATAAGTGAGTTAAAATTGAGTGTAGAGACACCAGTTCTGTATCAATAAAAACAGTGGGATGAAATTAAGTTTTACCTTTTAGATGTTTACATAAATAAACCCAAATAATAATTCAATTTAATGAAAAATTACAACTTGGCACACAGATATAAAAACAGGAACTTTTGATTTTCCATACCAATGTGCTTTTACTGAGACATTCTGGTTTGTCTAATATTCAGGACACCGCTTTATGTATTATTATTAAGATCTAAGTTCGTGATAGAAATGAGTTAACTAAATAACAATCCTAAGCATACTCAGAACATGTTCAAGATCGATGAGGATCAAACAGTGATTAACTTTGTGAAATACTGTGGTTCAATTCCTGGTTGGGTAACAAATTCAGTTTCAATGTGGTGTATAAAATGAGTTGTGTGTGCTCTCTCACCACTAATCTTTGTAATGGTGATGACTTGATGGTACGAGGGGAGAAGGAAGAGTAAGTACAGGAAGAGCTATAGGAATGGAATGAGGAAGTGAAAGAGTATAGAATGAAATTTAGCAAGGTAAAGTGTGAAGTGATGGTTATGACAAGTAAGAGAATAAGGCCTAGTAACGTAAAATATTTGGGAAGTGTGAGTGAGGCAAAGGGTAGGGAAAGAGAGGATCTAATAAAAAAAGGGCAGCAGATGGAGTTGTTTTATAGGTAAGTAAAATACCTGTTATGGAGAAGAGGAGTACTCTTAGAGTGCAAGGAAGTGCTGTATAGGGTGTATTTTGTACCCATAGTTACATATGCATCAGAAACAAGGACAGTGAATGTAAGAGAGACAAGGAAAGTGGAGGCCATGGGAATGAAGTTTGTGTTGTGAGAAGCATTTTAGTTGTCACGATGAGAAACAAGATTAGAACTGAAGTTATCCGGGAAAGAGTTTGAGTACAGGGAGTAGGTACAAAAGAAAGTAGAGGAAGCATGGCTGAAATGGTTTGGCCATGCAATGAGGATGGAAAAGGACAAGGAGAGAATACCAAAGAGAGCTATAAAAGACCACAAAGGGGATCAAGAAAGAGATGGGAGGAGCAGATAACAGAAAGTGTGCCAGTGAGAGTAGAATAGTAAAAGCCAGTGAGAGGAGACTGATAAAAGCAGATTAAAGTAGAAAGAATGTTGGAAGGATAGAAAAAGATTGAAGTATTTTACTAAAATGACCCAGCTAGAGATTGGAAACAGTTGATGACGATGGTGTAAAGTGGGTGAGTTAGGGTTGACTTGGTTTTTCCTATATCAGTGTGGTCTCAACTATTAATAGCAACAACTATTTTTATAAAAACAATACAATATTAAAAACCTATTATTTAAGTATTTAATTGGTGCTGGATGGTAACATAAGAGGGGTGTAACAGAGCACCTATTAAACCCATCCATTCCTTTAAGTCTTGCAAATAAGGGTCTTTGAGTACTTGAATTTCATACTTGAGCCTGAGCCTTTAATAAAAGCCAAGGTTTGAACCCAATTTTCTAGGCTCAGCAATTTCAAGCCCATTCTTGCTGTATTGTATGTCTAGTGGTGGATGACTTATTGTGGGCTTTTCCCTCGACTTGACTGGTTGTTGTTTGTGAAATTTGCTGTCAGTGTATGTTATTTTTATTGTAAAAATATCAATACTATTGTCATTTCAAATATATTTTGTTTTATCTTATATATATATATATATATATATGAGTGTTATTTTTATTTTAAAATGTTAATCATTTGATACACTCTTTGGTGGACGCATGGTGCAAGGCAATAGAGTGGACTGCTAATGATGGAGAGATAGGGGTTTGAATCCTGGTCGTCTACTGAAGTTGATTTTCCCTTCATGGTTTTCCACTTTCCTTTCATTCAAATGCTGGTACACTTTCTTTAAATTCAACCTTCCTCATCCTTAACAAATTAGCATAGTTAGTACATATGCGTGTAGTCCGAAAAGGTAGTAAGACGTGGTGTCAAAAAAAACTACTTTTATCTAGGCATATATAATTGAGTTTTAAAAGTTTATAAATTTATTAAATCCAAGCTTGACTAAGAATGAAAAAAAACTTAAGCTTGCAGACCCCAATACTTGTAAATTAACTGCGATCCCACTTACCCGATGACTGCGTTCCCTCCGAGATCCAGCGCTTTCAGTCCAATTTTCCTCTGTAGCTCCCCTGACAGTTTAAGGAACAGAGTCTGTCTGGCTTCGTTTGAAGCTCTAGGCGTACGGATTTTATCGATCCACTGGTATTCTGGGTCGTCGTTCACCACAAGCTCTTCAACAAACCCATGGATCACTTGGGCATGATAACCATACGGTATCACTGGGGCTAGAAAAGAAGAAAGCTTATCTTTAAGATTCAATTTTTTTTTACTTTAGATATAGGGAGAAACTTAAACCTAGTTTTTGCTAAATCCAGAATTCTTCCCAGAGGGATATTTACACCTAAAACCTTTCACTTAAGTTAAAGAGTTTCTGTTCTACCAACTTTATTTTACATCCATTACTGTTTCTAGCCTGTGGTCTGGGTCAATTTTTTTTTATTCAAGCCATATATTTTCTACTATCGGCTTGCTAGGCTTGCCATAGCTTCATAGGCCTTGTAATTTATCTTAAGACTAGGACAGGCACAACATCCAGTCCACGGCCGTTAATTCATCACTGTGAAAGGGTAAATCTACATTTCTCAGTTAAAATTTTTTCAGCCATGCTGGGAATCGAACCCGACTGAGCTAAGGTGTCGGATTGTTCTACCAACTGTGCTATCCAAAGATTTTTCCCATGTCTAAGTCCTCCAAATATGTATTTAGCATCCGACAAGACTCCACGGCTGCAGAGACCCCAATTGCATTTGGTAGAACAAATAGCCCAACTGTAGAAAATTATCATGTTTTAGCAACATTAAAATATATTTAGATTGTGGTTGTAATATATTTTATCATAAAATTCTAAATTTACTTTTTTATAAATTATTTAGAACCTGTTCGAGTTATATGCTTAAGTACTAATCATGCTAATGGGTAAGAAATTGGGAAGGTTGAATAAAGGGGAAGTGAGCCCACATTTGCATGTAAAACCATTTAGGAAAAATCACCCCCAGTTCCCCCGAGTAAGATTCGAAACCCAATCTCCGCGTCCTCAGCAGCCTAGCTCAACAGTAAACTAGCACGTTAGCTTACTATGCCACCGAGGGTAGGCCACATCAAAATTATATCAAATTTCTGGCTCCATGCTCTAGCCACGTTATTTTGGTGTCCAACCCCCCTTCCCGCCCCCCTCCTTCCCCTGGGGCCACTCTCTTGTAAAAAATTTAAGTTTTAAGAATTTTGAAGGTAACTACACACTTAAGTTTTCAGTGTGTAAAGTTTTCACTTTGTACCTTATCAAGAAGTTTGATATATGGAAGAGGTTACAGTAAATAATCAAAAGAATATATGTAAGTACAAGCATAATATGGGCAAAAATCTCAAATTATATTGCTGTTACAAGACGAATGTATAGGCCAACTATCAATGCATACACAATATTGTAGAATTATAACATGAACGTCCGGTATCATAAATAGATAGTTAATAAGCAGCTGACTATCTCACAAGTCCATCATAGAATATGCCATAAGGTAAGAGAGATAAATGGTATGGTGCAGAGAAAACCTGTGGATAGCTCAATGGTAGGATAAAAAAATGTTATATTATTAATTAATAATCATGCATGTTTTGAATAAACTAATAAATAAAGGATAATTATATCATGTAGTAAATTAATAAATGTATTATGCAAACCTGTCGTTTAGTAGGTTGTTGTATTTATAATTTATATTGACAAACATGAGGTAGCTGTGAGAAAATGTACTTAAATTTAACATTGAATTGCTTTCATTTCAAATTATCAATGAAAATATTGGCAGTGAAAGAAAGTCCAGCCTGGCGAGCCGGGAATGACTAATTTGTACTGGCTTTTATATTAAAAATTCAAGTATCTTTGCATTAAAATAAGAATCCTATTGCCTTATAATATCATTTCAGGTTTCATTTTTACTTTGGGAAACAAATTTTATCTTCTTATCTTATTATATTAATTACAGTCTTTCTTCATTCAACATTTCTCACGCCCCGATAAAAAAAACTTGTGGCCCAAAATATGCACTGCCCCCTCAACCCCAAAAAAATCTGGCACCCTAGGCTGCTACCTAATCAGCCTAGTGGTTAACCAGGCCTTGTTTAAATAAATCAGTTAAATTATACATATTTTCCTTTTAAAAAAGATTTTATTGCTATGAGTAAAAAAGAACCGACTTACAACAGAAGAACTGGACGCCACATGAAGATTGCCGGAACTTGTTGAAGTCTGAGAATAGTTCCACTTTGACGATGACATTAACCTCCCCCCTAATACCGTGCATCGTGTCATACACAGGAATCCAGCCTGACATCACTGCGCCTGCAATGTGAGGAAATTATAATTATTTTATTAAAATATATAAAAATAAAGTGCATTAAGTACCGTATTGGCCCGAATATAGTGTGATGTTTTTCTCCTAACAATGTTATAACGAAAAATGTATTCATATTATATGCAAAGTCCAGTTGCCTTTTAGTTTTCATGTCGAACACCTTCAAAATTTTAAGGAATTTTAAAGTTGTATTATGTGTGAGGCCGTACTATATTCAGGCTAATATGGTACGTTATATTGTGTCACTAAATAAATATAGTAATAATATTAATAATGTCTTTATTTGACTGAAATTAAGGGCAGCGCCTTTTCTTACATATAATATGATAGAATTGTAAAAAAAATAATCAAAAATAAAGATAAAAAATACTTCACTATTTCGATGCAACGTGTCATCTTTCAAATGAAGTAGAAGAGTGAACAGTGAGTTAGCCTCTTCAGTGGTACCAACTTAATTGTTAAAGGGTGAAAACTTTTTTGGTGTAATAAAAACACCATTGAGGTTTTGCTGATGTTCTATGAAGATTATTTTATTCAAAACCAGAACTTGTATACCAATCATAGCTGCTTAAAACCACAATGGTTGCCAATTTATTCTTTTATTTTAGGTTAGGTAGCTATTAACAAACTGAGAATATCTAAATATATATTTAATAGATTAAAGTTAAAATATATCTTTATTGACTGTTTTATTTAATTAATACAAAATAAGTGGGTTAATGCACACAAATCTATTCTGTTAAATCTTGTTTTACCTGCATAAGTTACTGAAACTTCAGTGATTTTGAAAAGTAGCACTTTTGCTCTAAGGTAGGCTATTGCATTTAAGGTGTGAATTGGAGGTGACAACAAAGTGTTCTTAGAGAGAAGTTTATTTTTTTAAATCTGCACATTATTTTTAAAATATTAGGGATGTGTGAGTACTCGAAAATTTGAGTCCAAGTCAAGATTTAGTTGTTGTTTGAACTCGACTAGAAGATCAACTCAAAAAATTTGAGCACTCATAATTTTTTATTTTAACTCAAAAATTCCAAGTTTAATTTTTGTTTTTAGCGTCTTAGCTTACTAGCTGTTCAGGTTATACGCCCGAGTTTAATTAACTTGATTTAATTTAAAGATAGGCCTACCATTATAATGCAAATACAGTCCCGCAATATTTACTTTTGTCTGATTAAAAAAAATGTATGAACAGTTATAGCTAAATTTATTTAAAAGTTCCAATTCTTGTGATCTTAACTCTTATGACAAAAAATGTTTATTCTAAAAAATCTGTTTGTGAATATAATTTATGTAGGTATGGCTATTTTACAAAAACTCTACTTGAAATATTTCTAGTACAAACATTTCTCCATATTACTTTAACTCCAAATAAACTCATTGTTTTCATTCAAACTCAATTCGAACTTGACTCAAAAGTAAAAAATGTCTACTCAGACACCCATAAAAATGATATAAA
Organism: Timema bartmani; assembly: GCA_902151455.1. Lineage (NCBI taxonomy): Eukaryota > Metazoa > Arthropoda > Insecta > Phasmatodea > Timematidae > Timema > Timema bartmani. The sequence continues at coordinate 216,285 of CABFWB010000160.1, read as the reverse complement.
CAATAATTACTTTCCCCCTTGTATCCTAACACCTACCACCTGACAAGCTAGTGCTGGAGGTTGTCGAGTTGTCACTCGACCAAACATTCTTCACAGGACCCGGCACCACGGGCAGCAGCAAAGGATTCAAATCCAGGTAAACTTTCCCAATGGCATCATTAGCAGAATATGTATCGTGGTCCATGAGACGGATCTGCAGAGGTTCGTCTTGTAGCTCCGAGTCATCAGCCTTGTGAGGGGAGAATAGTAACGCTAGAGAAAACATACTTGTGACTTGAGGTACAGTCACATTCCATTTGCAGAAAAAAGAATTAGTTTATTATCCAGGTCATGTGTTTTATTTTATTTAAATATTTTCTAAAACTGTCAAAAATGTACTACTTATAAAGGAAAAATATACTTTTCCTGGTCAATAATTTAGTCACCAACATAAATACTAAAGAAAACAAACAGCTCTGTTATATTAGGTTTAAAGGTTTTTCCCACAGGTTCTTGAATAATGCAGGGACTTAAGAAAGAATAAGACAGAAGTTATTTCTAAAAGATATAAAAAGTGTTAGTTTGATTTCTGTACCATGATTTACAACAGATTACCAAACTCAATAAATAAGTTCAAAACCGAAATAGGGATTATTGAAGTCTTATTTAAATTTGTAAGAGCTTAGTAGTGTTAATAAATATGACTACCAGTACCATAAGATATAATTTTAAAAATATCTCTGAAAAACTTATTTAGGCAGATTTATAATTTTTTTAATAACCGGAAAATAAATAGGGCTTATATACTTATGTCCTAAGTCAGGGGGCCCAAACTACGATGTGCGGAATGAGTTTGTCAAAACCGTGGACACTTAGACAAAAGTTAAACAAAAAGCAGTTATTGGTTTTAAAAAAAATCAATGACAAAACCGAAATGATGGTTCTTCTGTATGCAGTACCGTACCTAGAAACAAAATACTTACCGGTACCTATATAAACATATATTAACATAATGTAGTCTATTTTTCTTAGTGAAAATCTCTTACATTTATTAGTTAATTGTTGTTCTGTATATTTATCTAACTTGTTTATTTTCCATTATTCTCCATTATTCCATGTTTAATAATTATGGTCATGTATAAGCTGATTATATACCTATAGAGAATGTATAGTAATCTACATCATTTTGGTTCCGGCCCACCTAACACTTTCAATATCCTAATGTGGCCCTAGTCACAATAAGTTTGTGAACTCCTGCCCTATATGGTTGTTTAAAGTGAACTTACCTCAAATCGATACCATTCAGAGTTCCACTGTGGATTGAGAGACTTACGACAAACATCAGTTTTGAAAGTAGTGTTACCAAGTTTAATCTCTACATATGCATCAGTATTATCACTTGAGCGGTCCATGACAGGCAAGTTGCGGCCAGCCACAATTTTCACTTTTACTTTTCCTGGCATCTTATGAGAGAAATACTAGAAACACACGTTGAACCTACAATCAAAAAACCATAAGTGAAACCTATCTCTTTCCTGATATATCTAGGTAGGATAAAACCTAATTGTTTGAGCAGTGCATTCGGTGAAGGTTTTAATACAAAACTTTAAAATTCGTGAATTAATTGATAGCCTCCTAAAAATAGGCTCATTGTTTGGAAAACATACTACCATCGAGCATCATAAATCACAATAAACACATGAAAACACTTTCAGCATATATAGTCTTTTTTTTAGCACCTATTTGGTTATGTAGTAATTACACTAATGGTTTTAATAATGAGGAAGGTTATATGAAGAAGTGTACCCACATTTGCATGGAGAGAGAGTGCAAAACCATTTTGGGGAAAACCACACTCAGTACACATGACCGAGATTCAAACCTCAATCTTTTCATCATCGGCAGTTTAGTCTACCGCGAGAGTGACATCTTAGACCATGCGTCCACCGAAGCGGATACTTGACATTTTATTGTAAAACACTTATACCCATGTATCAAACAATAAATACTACACACTCACCTACACAATATAATAGCGCTCCTAGCAATATTCAACATTGTTTAAGCCCACTTAGGTGACTGCATGGTATAAGGTGTCACTCTTGCGATAGACTGGACTGATAATTTCGAGGAGATCCAGGTTAGGATCTCGGTTGGATGTAATAAGTTGTTTTTTTCACATGTATATGGGTACATGTCCTTTAAATTCAACCTCCCTTATCCCAAACACGTTATTAACATACCTATTAGTATATCTGTGTATAACCCAAATGGGTACCTAGTAAGATGTGGTGTTAAAAAATGGTGTACCAAAAATTGTTCAACAAATAACCGAGTTAGCCTACAGTTCTTTGGTTCAGCAGGAGCAACTTAATATACTATCAAACACTTAAGCCAACAAACAAATTTAAAAAATATAATAGGCCCCTTCACACAATATATAGGCATCTATTTAATTTTGTGAATAATTAGTTTTAGGCTAGATATCACTTTGAATGTTTATATTACCTACATTGGTACTTTTTCGACCTAAAGTAACAAAACCTAAAAAACCTTCCATTAGGATTAGAGTTTTAGTTGTTTTTCTATAATACTATTATGGATGAATAATATGTGTGGGAGAGTCGTAATTAACCGCTTCGGTGGCCACATGATTTAAGGTGTCACTCTCATAATAGGCAAGAATGACTATGACAGGGAGATTGAGGTATGAATCTCAATCGGGTGTACTGAAGGCAGTTTTTCCAAAATGGTTTTCCACTCACTCTCTCTCTTCAGTAAAATGTGGATACACTTCCTCTAAACAACACCTTCATCATTCTTAAAAACCATTGGCATAATTAGTAGGACCTACATAGGCATGGAACCTGAAAGGGTAGTAAAATGCAATGCTAAAAAAAAGGTACCTAATAATTAAATTTGTTAAATACCGTACTAATTAATTGTTTTATTTTACTCAAAAATGTGTTAATTAATGTTTCATTTAATAAATCAAAAATCATAAAATTGAAATGTCAAGTAGGATTACAGAAAAAAATGTGTTATCTAATGAAAATTAATAACATTGTGTAAATGTTTTTGTCAATATGTGCTAAAGCCTTTTTCTAAAAGGTGTCAGGAATTGTTTAACCATATTTTTTATTTTGGTACAGTAGCCCATATCTTAAGTAGAATAGAACCAATCTACACAAAAATTGAATCTAGTTACTCTAAAGCCCCATCCAAAGAGTTCACAAGCACCACATATCCATTTAGTCCTTTTTCTCTTTAAGTCGGAGACTACGTGCAATTAAACTCTTCGAAAGGAAATTGTATAGAACAAGGTAGTAGCAGACATCTGTGAAGCAAAGGTTATTAAGAATATTAATGAGAAGTTTAACCTTCCTAAGGAATACTACTCTTTCCTTATTCCTCAGTAAGCTGTTTCTGAGATGCCACGATTCCCAGGGTTTTTAAATTTTCAGCAAAAATATTTCTGAAATAACTCCTTGTGTACAGCTATCATTACATCATATTTGTTTCCATTATAGCATCAGCTCCTTTTGCTACCAATGCTATTTTCATTTTGATGTGTGTGCACACATTTACTTTGCTGTGAACGGTAGTCCTTAGCAGTCTGTATCGACTAGTTATTAGAAGGTCAAAGTTGAGTCAACTTCTACGGAGTGATAAGGACTAAGGACTTATGGATAAGGACTAAGGACTTATGAATAAGGACTCTGTAGACAGTGCAATCTGTTAGTGTGGAGTTGATTTCTTACAGACCACCATCACCTTACAAATAAGGAGTCTGTAGAAGGAGCTTAACGAATCTCTTATTTTCCCTACACTGTCTTACTACCCGTCCAGGTTATCATTCTATTTGAATTAATATGATTGGGATGAGTAAGGTAAAATTTAGAAGATATTTGCCAAAATTTTATTGAGTGAAGAATGGAAAATCCACCCTTTGTACATTCAAACCCTGCCCTTTTCCGTACCAGCAAACCAACGTAGACGTAGTTAACGACTTAGCCGATGCGACCATTAATGCAAGTTATAACAAGTAAATTAAGAGGGGATAGATAAAACACAATTAAAATATAGGCCTAATAAGCCATGAATTATTGGTCTTTTTAATATTTAATAACATAAAGAATAATGTTGAAAATATCTACCTTCTGAATCTGGCTCTCATCGCATACACATTTATAAAGTAAAGTACATTAAACTTGGAATTATCACCTTTTTTATGTAGGCTAAGTCAAAATATTGTGAAAGACTTGGACGAGAAAAAACATAATATTTATGTAATTTTAAGATATATGGGGGTAGTCAAATATTTATTTTACCCGGCCCGTTAATATTCTTGTAGTACTGGACAAATCTGTAGAAATCGTTACAGTCGTTCTGTGTTTTAGTTTGTTCCAATCCAATATAATTATTTTAAATTGTTTATAAACACTACCCATGGAAAATACACTACCTAAAATATGTTCTTTCTGAGCATATGAATTTTAAAACTCAATAAAACTCAGCATAATTGCTAATCTCTCTAAGTAACCTAACACGCTATTTTAAGTCATAAATAAGTCTATTTATTTAATTTGGTCTTTTATTCGATGAAGAGAAGTTTTCGTCCATAAAGAGAGTATTTGTTCTTTAAAAAGACAATCTGGCAACATTGTCTTGTCAGTTTAATAATATAATATAATGAAATGGAATTAAGAGAAAATATACCTGATAAAATTAAACGTAAGTTTCTTATACTCTCTCTATATATATGTTGTATGCATAATATTGTGCTGGTAATATACTTTACAATATATCGAGGTAATAAAACTATTTATCTAAAATACTGTTAAATTTGGTATGAATGTTATTATACATAACCCTAAAAACGTCTATATACTCCATAAGCTCGATTTAAGATTTTTAATTTTGTGTACACCCTCCACATCCATAATCACGTGATAGTGTGTCACCCAATGGGTAAATAAATTACGCTGCTTTGTTCAATCAAAATAAAACAATGTTAGCAAATTTTATTAACTGGATGAACATTGTTACTATTTTATTTTAGTAATAGCCCTGTTGGCGTGGCTCACAAAATGATTGGTTGACTAGAACATGTGGTACCCCCATATTAATAAGATCCATAAGCCTCGTACGCTGATTCCTTATACATAAAGTGTTTAGTAGTTCATAAGATATCGAATGCCCTGTCTACATTATTATTATTATTATTATTATTATTATTAGCACCGCGTTTTACTACCCGTTCGGGTTATACGCACTTACGCTAATGTGCTATGGTAGGGTGATTGTGAGATGAAATGGAGGACCTACAGTTTAACGTGGAATCCGAACCACGGTGGAGGCCTGGCATTCCTCACGTTAACAAGTTGTGATTAATACACATCTTGCCAGAGGTGAAGGAAGGGTTTGGCAATCAGATAAATCTGTGGCGGTACCGAGGATTGAACCCCGGACCTCCAGCACAGAAGTCTGACACCTTACCCCTAGACCACCAGGTCACCTCACTGTCTACAAGGCCCTGATCCATAAGTTCTTAGTCCTTTCTAAGGACTAGTGTTAGTCGATATGGATTGCAAAGGACTACCAATCACAGCAAAGTAAATATAACATGTGTGCATGCATCGAAATAAAAGCACCAATGGCAGGGAAAGAATCTGTTTCAATGGAAACACTAAATAAAATTATAGTTTTATTCTCGGCGCTATTTCAGAAATACTTTTGCTGAAAATTTAAAAACCTCAAAATATGTAGTACCCTATCTCAAATACCGTTTCCTGAGAAATATCAAGTTCAGTTCTCAAAAATAGTGGCATCGCTTTGTTAGGTTAAACTCTCCATCTTAATAACCTCTATTTCTCAGATCATGTCTGCTTGTGCCTTGCTTTAGGTAATTTTCTTTTAAAGAGTTTAATTGGACAAAGTCTCCTACTTTCTCATTGGTTGGCATGGTCATGTGATTAAGAATATGAGCCTTAAGTAGGTGTGATTTCCATTTATAAGGACCATTAAGGCCTATACAGATGCGCACCTTACAAACTCTGTAGTAGTAGTAGTAATAATAATAATAATAATAATACTTTGCACCGCGGCTTACTACCCGTTCGGGCTATACGCTTAAGTACTAATTACACTAATGGGTTAGAAATTGGGAAGGTTGAATTTAGAGGAAGTGAACCCGCATTCGCGTGGAGGGAGAGTGGAAAACCATTTAGGAAAAACCAGCCTCAGTTCGCCCGACCGAGATTCGAACCTCGATACCCCTGTCTTCGGCAGTCGAGCTCAACACGACTGGCTCGTTAGCTAACTACGCCACCGAGGCGGGTACACAAACTCTGTAGATGAGCTTTAGTTTGTATGGGTGGTCTTACACAGTTATATTTCTTTTATAAAAGAAAAATATTTATTTTAAAGAACTGCCAGATAAGGTTCTTCCTGCTGCCACCCAATAGGTCTAACTATTTTTAATGTGTTTTTTTTCAGCCTCACATGACCCAGGGTGGAATGATCCACCATTGTTCTCATATGATGCATCTAAAGCTGGAGGACAACCAAAAAGGGGGCATGTGTTGAACAAAAGGGTTGCATTCCCCCTTGGTCCCAAATCAGAATCTACTTCGAAGGTACCAACATCAAACCCTCCGCACCCTCTGACAATGCCCCCTCTACCACCTGTCTCTGCTCTTCCACCAAGCTCTAGTCTGCCTTCCTCTAAACCAGAGGAAGCTACGTCAAATTATGGTTTGGAACTTACACTACCACCTGTTTTAAGCAAACAAGAAGGGATTGAAAGAGTAATGGCAAACTTAACCTCTGTGTTAGAAAGTGCTTCAGAGGATATTAAGGTAAGACTTAAAGGAACTTCTAGAAACAATTTATCAAGCAATTACGTAACAATTCTGTAATAGGCTAACTATGCCTTTCAGTAATTAATTCAAATGTACATAGCCATATTATCCTGTTAAAATAATTCAAAAGCTTGTAATATGTTATGCTGTCAATCATTATTTTATGTACCATGTTGCATGTAATTCAAGATAAAAATAGAGTGTAGTGAGGTGGACTGGATAGAACTAGCTCAAGATAATGATAGGATGTAATGAAGTGGTCTGGATAAAAGTAGCTCAAGATAGGGATATGGTGTAATGAGGTGGACTGGATAGGATTAGCTCAAGATAGGGATAGGGTGTAATGAGATGAACTCGATAGAACTAGCTCAAGATAGTGACAGGGTGTAATTAGGTGGACTGGATAGAACTAGATAGGGGATGTACTTTAGTAAGTGCGGCAATAAACTTAAATTGAGTTCTTAATGTCATAGAGTGAATAAGTAATGGGTAAGCCAGGTTTCTCGCAGACAAATATTGAAAGTGATTTAGAAACATAACTTACATGTAGGGCTATTATTTTATTTTTTATTTATTTTTTTCAGAAAAATAAAGAAGAAATTTGTAGAAGGTTGGATGTTATGAAAAAAATGTGGGATGAAGATATATTGAAACCGGAAATTCACCAACGATTGCTTGCACTCTCTGATGGTAATAACTATGAGGTCTCGGTTTCCTACTGAACTTGAAAAACCTAATTTTAACTTAGATCTTAAATATATAGGTTTTTTTTTTAGCTTTTTAAGGGGAAAATGGTTGTTAGTGTGGATCATAAGGAAGGGGTGGGCCATGTAAAACATGGTAAAATGTTGAATTTCTATCCACATCTTTGATTGCATGGTCAGAGATGTTACTTGTTACTCTTGCAATAGACAGAATTACCGATGGAGTGTAAAAGGGGGAGGGGGGTTAGATTTATTTTTATAGCACCGCATCTTACTACCTGTCCGGGCTATATACCTTTGTACAAATTACACTAATGTATCAAGGACTATGAATGTTTAATTTAGAAGAAGTGTACCCACATTTGCATGGTAGGAGAGTGGAAAACTATTTTAGGGAAAACCACCTTCACTGCACCTGACTGGGATTGAACCCCGTATTTGGTAGTCTAATCTATTACCAGAGTAGCTCTCTTAGACCATGCAGCCATCGAAGCAGGTGTCAAGTTTTGAATCCAAGCTTGTACTGAGGTTTTTTTTTTCTAAAAGGCTTACCACTTTCCACAGCACAAATGTGGATACATATCTTCTAAATTCTACTTTCCTTATCCCTCCCTACCTCATTAGTGTAAATATGCAGATAGGCCAGACAGGCAGTAAGACACATTTCACAAAATAAAATCTAAAGATATTTCTTTTTTCTACCACAAAATAATGGTTGTCTCTCAACAAAACTATTTAAACAGGTGATTTTTTTAATTAAAATTTCTCACTATCTATAGCTATTATAATTAAATAATGTTTGGTTTTAATATAACCTTTCCTGAGGTATTCTGTTTGAAAAATAACACATCAAAGCATATATTTTAAAGTGTGCTGCTTGAGCGTGCAGAGCACAGTAGTCACTAAGAAGTAATTTACTGTGTTTTCAGCTCTGAAAGGTGGCGATGGAGTCCTAGCAGACCAGATTCATATTGGGTTGATGGTGGATCACGTATCTCTGTGTAGCCCATGGATGGCAGGTGTAAGATATCTAATTCATCATGTTAAAAATCAGACACAGGCTTGTGAAACTGTAGAAGAAGAGTCGTGATATAAACATGTTCCTAGACACTTTAAATGCAATATTTATAAATTACAGTTTATTTTTAATGTTTCAAGATAAAATATTTCAATTGTTTTATTATTATTATTATTATTATTATTATTATTATTATTATTATTATTAAAAATGAGTGAATCAAGATTATTAAATTGATAGCATTTAAGGAATTATCTATTTGGTGTCTTATTTAATACATTGTTCTTTTGGATAGGGAATTCACCAAAAAAAAGTTTTTATTATTCTATAAGAAGTTGCATTGCACGTTGCACACTCCCTCCTGATGAACTTCGATAGAATGATACCTAGGTCTGGGAATTGGGCGTTAAAGATCAATTTTCTTCAAGAGGCTGTCATTACCTCTTTGTAAAGTGTAAGCAATGTAAGGTGTGAACTGTTATCTCTATTAAAGTAATATGCGTAATTGTAATCCAGAAATATTGTATTGTAATCCAGAAATATTGCATTGTAATCCAGAAATATTTAAAAAAAATCTCCATGGCGTCATACCGCAAGTGAGCTATATCAACCAAGCGGCCACCAATTATTGGTGAAGATAGTACTAACATTTGCGATTAGAGGGATGTTGTGGTCAGCACAACAAACCCTCCGGCTATTAGTCTCACTTTTCTAGATCGGAGCCACTACTTATTTATCCAACTAGCTCTTCATTTGTTCTCACGAGGCTGAACTTGACCCCAGTCCAGACCCACAGCTTCAAAGAAAATCTGGAAGCGCGAGGGATAAAACCCAGAATTTCAGAAACATAATGTTTTGTAAACTATGACATCTTTTTTCTTCTACGCAGCAAAAATAAAGGCCTCTCCTAAAAGGTTACACAAAATTTATAATTAACTAATCAATTATTTGTAATTTCTTAAACATCTTTAATTTTTTTTTTTTCCTTTTGGAATGGTAACCTATTTATCAAGGATGAAACAAAACACATTTAATGAAGACACAAGAGAGAAAAAAAAACTTTGGTTGCACATACATACCACGGTTTAATGCCTCACAGCGGGAACTGGTATAATATCTAGGTGACAGCTCAGACAAATTTATCAAATGGTGAAGCATGTGCATACTGTACGAGACTATATTCTCAGACATATTTTCTATGAGATATTGAATCTTTGTATATGTTATATAATAAAATACTATACGCATGAGTGTGTCCTGGTGTGTGGGTGCATCACCTTATCTCCTAGTAGTAGTGACACAAGCAACCACATACTGGCTGGCAAGGTGGTCTCTATAGTAGGGATGCTGGTTTGGAAGTATAGTGCAAGCGTGCTCAGATTAAGACCAGGCAACGGTTGTACTTGTGGTAAAATATAGCAACATCGATTGGTACAACATCCTTACCGTAAGCAGCGAATACTGTCATGGGTGCGAGTACAATCAAGGCTAGTAACCTGGTGTACTCTATTTAAAATTACTCCAAGAAAATGGAAATAATAACCTCGTATGTATTTACTATATGTATGAGAGATGAACCTATACTCCATTCACGGTAGAAGTTACTCTCTATAAGGTCTTTTTGTCTATCAATATCCTACTATACAATAGATTTCAGGTAAGGAAAAAGGCCTTTCAGAAAACAAATGCTATGCTGAACTGACTTTTAGCTTTACTGAATGTGTGTTACTTTTAAGAATATATGTATTTAAAGAAATTATACTATTTATTTAACCTTGATTCTGAAAGTATGGTCCTGAAAAACATGCATGCACATTATTTGATTTATGACCTGAGAAGTAGGGAGAGGTAAATGTTAAGGAGGGATTGAATTAGGCTTAATCTAACATATATATATGTATACACACACATACACACAGAGTGGTTGATCTCTAAAATTTTAAGTACCGGAACACATTACCGGAGGGTGTGGGGGCCCCCCCAGAATTAAAAATTTAAGCTTCAAATGATGTGTTTTTAAGTCATTATTTTCTTCTAAAAACAGAAGAAAATGTTTTAAAATGTATCGTAATGTGATTGTGTCTTTATGTTTTTCAATTAAATTTAATGCAAATGCTCACCAGATGTTTAGTTTAGTTTTGATTTCTTTATTATTAGTTTTACTATACACACGCAAATGATAGGGGCGATTAAAAATTTAAAGTAATAGATTACACAAAACAAATGGTTTTTGTTTTTACAGATGTATTTTGAATTAAAAATACACAGCCGCTATAATTATATACAGAATTAGAAAAAAAAATTGACTGTCCATTTTAGAAGCAACTTCACAGTCGTTCCGTGTTTTCATCATATTCAATGTCTCTAGAACTTTCCTTACTTTGAGTGTCTATGGCAGGATGCTGTCCTGATACAAGCCAAGAGTCAACATACTTGGAGGGCTTAAATAAACGAAGAGGGGGTCCAATTATTCTTATGAAAAAAATACCAGAGAGGGTTGTTATCTTAAAAGATATTCTTAGTGATGGCATAGTCAAATTCATCTGGGGGAAACCCCTCTCACATTCACTGGAAGATATAGCAACTGACTTGATTATATTCTTCAATACAACAAAACTGTCTGTAAATGTATATACGTATTCCTGGAAACTCCCAATTAATGGTCTTTAATTGAATTTGTAACCCCCAAGTTGTTTCGAAAAGGAAAGATGGTACTGCAGTTTTAATATCTTGTTTGCATTTTATATTTAAATTCGGGATTTCTCTTTATTTTATAATATTATTTTTAATTCGTTTGCATTTTAGAATATTTAAGCCCTTCAGTCAGTTTGGAAGGCAATATATTTATTTTATTTTAAATGTGCTTTCTGGGTGCGTTGGACGATAAAACCAAAACGGAAAGAGCTGTTATTGCACTTGGCTTTCGTTCTAAGAGAAGTACACCTTTTCCTTAGTATGGAGAGGTTGCATTGTCCAGCTAACCAGAAAGCCAGAATTCAAACTACTCTCTTATGATATGTCGAGATTGTCAGTCCACTCTGGTACAATCGTCGATGTAATCAAAATTTGAAAAAGACGTGTGGCAGAAACAAACTCTGACTGTTACACCAGTAGGAAACGTTCAGTGACTGGGGTGGTGACAAGTCGTGTTTGTCACCACATTTTTAATTACGACAGAGTGTATGGTGACTGACGTAGGGACGGATCAATGGGGCAAGCTGAAGTTGTAAATTGTTATAATAAAAACGTATAAAAGAATATGTTCTAATAATAAATTAATATAAACGTGATCAAAGTATATTTATTGTATAAGTGGAAATCTCCTTACATGATAAATCGCGTCGATAAGAGAAGCTGAGCTAGCCAGGGACAAATTTTAAGTTTTATAATTGGTGCCCATCAAGGGGCTTTTCTAATATACTTCAATTGGCGCCCATCGAGTGGCTTTTCGTATGAGTTCTACAATTGCCGCCCAACCGTTGGACTTTTCTTCGAGATTTTACAATTGGTACCCAATTGGCCATTAGAATACAAGTTTGAACCTGGCAGCAAACTTCTTCATTTCATTTTCCCCATAAGTTATTTGCACATTTTTGGGCCATTTTTTCATGTCGATTACTTTTATCAAGTTAACAATCTCCAAATCTTGTTCACTCAAGAGTCTCTTCTCAATTGATTGTTCCAATGTCTCGTAGAACTTCTCAGGATCCAAAGGATCATTACTCTTGCGCCCTTCCCTTTTATGAAGAGGAACGCCCACAAAATTAGAATTTTGTACTGCTTCTAGGGCCGTGGTATAATAAGTACCTGGTACTGATTTTCTACTTTCAAATACAGAGACTGTTAATATCACTTTTTCGTTTGCAAAGTCTAGGCCAACATTTCGATGCTGCAAAGCCTTGATAAACTCAGTTCCTGTAACACATCGCACATCAAGCCAAGATCTAAAATGAATTTTGCATCGGTAGATTTATTCAGTGATAAGAGAAAACAAGACTGCGTGTTAGGGAACGTATCTGTCATTGTTGGGTACATAAACTATTGTTCACATAAGAGCGAATTTTTAAATAAAACATCGCACTTATGGATGTAATTGATTTGCTAATCACGTCATTCTAAAGATATATTTTCTGAATTTCGTGTTTGCCTTAATAGAGGTACCGGAACGCCGATCCGTGTGAAGTTAGGCACTGTATATAAATATAATATATAATTCTGTATATATATATATAATTATATATATATATAATTATAATTATTCTCATCAGGATTTACGGCTTTAAACTGTGAAGGGTATCAACTGGATGGAGAATGGAAGAGGAGATATATCTGATAGGCTGTGTATGAAGAAAGAGCTTGGAAAATACATCGAGGTGAGATTGAACTATTTTTGATGTAATATACATAATTATTCTAAGAATTTAAAGGTTTAAGCTGTGAAGGATATGGCTTGGACGGAGAATTAAAGTGAATCTATAATCGATTGTATGGAGAAAGACCCCTGGCAGCATAGGGGTAGGCGCGGGAGTGTCAGGATGAACTTTTCAGGACCACCGGGCAGATGTTCAGTCGAGTTTGGAGCTACCCACAATGCCATGGGTTGCGAGCCATGCACACATGCATATTAACTAATTTTGAAATCCAACATTCGTTTTTTCCTTAAAGGAATAAGAAGGAATATACGAGTACAAAACATTTCAACAAGTTTTAGTTTTAAAATGTATTTGAATATTGTGTTTCATAAACGCTAATATTTGTTTTTGAGTTGAAGGATCCATAGTTTGACCCCCGCAGGACATATTTTAACTAGTGATGGGACACTTGAATTCCTGGAATCCTTCGATTCCTATGTTATTCAAGAGATTCGATATTCGTAAATATCTCTAATGCAATTATGAAAACATTAACTTGAAATAACAATTTTAAGCAATTGGTAATTGAAGTTTGAAGAGTATAAAAATCACAAAAAAGTCAGAAATCTATTATAATAATTAATTTACTAAAAAAGCGTAATCTTGGTTGTTTATGATGTAATAGGCTTGACAAACAAAATAGCATTTGTCAGACACCAAGCCTTAAACATAATTTTTTATTCCATTTGAAATATATTCATTTTAACTAAAACTGAGCATTTAAAAAAAATTCTAGGATACCTTTGGGCTTAGAGATTCAAAAGAAAATTTAAGATTCGGATTCGAAAAATATAGGATTCAACCGATCCCTAAATCTAACTTTAATAATTTTAAATGCCTGGTCACTTAAGACGGTCCTTATGTTTATATTTTGTAAATGTTAAACTAATACTATGAAATAAAAAGGGTTATTATTTCAGCTTTAAGCCATGGTGACATGGTTTCAATCCCCAGTATGACCATGGAGATATTTTTCTGTTGATTTCTGTAAAATAACTAATAATGGGTCGTCTAACATCAAGGTTATTAATGATGTATTTAAGGGGTTAAGATGGGGAAGGTCAGTCTTAAAGGATCTGAACCCGCATTAGAGGGGAGAGATGACAGTAAAAACAAAATGATAAATTATATGTGGTTGATTTCCCACTCTTCTTCCACATAATTGCGGGTAGATTACCCCTAAGATGCTTCCTTCCTCATACCCATACCCACTATAGTAATTATATATGTGTCTACTCTGAACAGGTAGTAAGACGCGATGGTTAAAAAATATAATTTAAAAGTTTCTACCAGAATCAAATTAGCTATATAAAATGTCCGTTCAAAACCTTAGCTGAGTCGGTAGCCTGTTTGCCTCCTGAGATAAGGGTCCCGGTTTCGATTCCTGACATGGTCGAAAAATGTATTATTAGTGAAATATGGTGTCACCCTTTCACAGTGATGAATTAACAGCCGGGGACTGGATGTTGTGTTTGTTTTAGAAATAAGTTTGTTAATAAGCCGTGTGCTGATATAATCAGTCGGTTCAGTAAGT
>CABFWB010000160.1:185606-195679 GCA_902151455.1 Timema bartmani | reverse complement strand
AAAAAAACTTAGTTTCTGGCGTTTATGAATTTCTGCTCGACTGTTCTAGCGCCTTTACTTTACTGACTCCTATGACGACTGATATATCGGTCTCAACATTAAGTACGAACGTGTTGATGACTGTAGGAGCTTTCGAGCGCATCCTCGTTACTACCAGCTATTTTTGTTCCGTCGACGAAGGCATGGGCCGCGCCAACATGAATGCTTCTCGATGCGATGATGGTTTGACGGATCGGTGGTTTGGTTGCTCGGTGGTTTGGATCGACACAACCCGCACCGGTCGGGCACGTGGTATGAATGTCAAGCTCATTTCCTTGACCTTCATAAAAAAAATCGAACATTTCATTCCATTACAACCTTAGTCACCGTCGGACGCCACTGAATAACCGACCATGTCAGAATGTCACCTTCAACCACGTCCGCAAAGTTGTGCCCCCCACCCCAAACCCACTCACACACACACACTTTTAAAAATTCATGTTTTTGTGATTATGATTCGTTTGTATTGGATTGTTCCAGAAAAAAAATTAGTTTGTTCCGTTTTGATAGGCCCATACATGATTTGTTTACATTGGGGGGGGGACCAGCTCCACAGTAGACTAGAATAGACTGCTGATGACGGACAGATTAAGGTTCAAACCCCAGTCACGTGTACTGAGGGTGGTTTTTTCTAAATAGTGTTTGAAACCCCCTCCACGAAAATTCGAACACACTTTCTCTAAATCCAACCTTCCTCATTCCTAACACTTTAAATGTAATTATTACGTATACGTTTAACCAGAATTGGTAGTAAAACGAGACGGATACAATGGAATACTTCAAAGACTCGAACTGGTGTCGACTGTCAATACATATCTGATGAAGTAATCGAATGAATGTCGAATCATATATAATTGATTAGTTCAATTAATTTCGATTCATGCTTGATAAAGTAGTTACATGGGAATCAATACATAATTATCTAATAATTATCTAATGAAGTGTTATAATGGGTGACAATACACGACCGTTGAAACTATTCAAATCCATCTGCAATGAATATTATTAAGGCCAGATTAGATTTATGCCAATAAATTAACAATTCCTCCATATAGTTTTAATTTTATTATCTGTAAGTTTTAATGAAGTAGCTGATAAATTAAATGATACGATACAATCGCAAAGACTTTCTCATATTGTTTATTTTAAAACTTGGAAGAAAATATTTAAAAACAAGTTTTTTGGTACACTCATAAAAACAAACACTTTATCTTGTTAATCACAATAAACACTCTTTATATAGCCTATACATTTTTTTTTAAATTGTTAAAATATTTTAAACAAATCTCATATTTTCAAAAAAAGTTATTTGTAATAAACTACCCTTAAATTGTTTTCATACTGTACAAACGTCTTATTTATCATGAAAAACGATTTCCAGGTATCCATTTTCAGCTAAATACTCAAGGCCATTTCGAAAACTTGTCAAATTTTATACATAATCTTTCATAAGTAAACAATCCTAAAATTAATTTTTTTAGAAAAATTAACATATGATATTATTGATCGTGTAAAATTATACCCCGATACTAATTTTGAACTAAATCGACAAAGCTATTTTGTTTTTAATTCAAATTTTACAAAAATCAGTGATTACTATAGACTACTATGAAATTATTTTTTAGAAAAACAAATATATACATATATATTTTTATACATTATATATATATATATATAATGTAAAAAATTTAATAGATATCCATTTTGAACCTAATCGCTAATGACTAAAATATCTTGACATCTGTCAACTACCATTAAACAAATTTATCCCCCACTCCTCCCCCTCCCCTCCTACAAAAAGTATACAGTTTTATATGTTAAGTCGAACACTCTTAGATAAACAGTTTGAACAAAATGTTTTGAAATATTTTCAAAATATTTTGAGTTTTAGAAAATCACTCATTAGTAAACTAGTCTTAATTTGAGGGGTATTGAAAAAACTTAAAAGAAAATAATCCTTAGGTATTGCCCTATATTAGATATGAAAAAAAATCTATCGATCTGTGGCCATGGACAGACAGACAGACAGACAGACAGACATACATGGGAGGGACAGAATTGTAAAATCAATTTTTTGAGGGGTTCAAACACATATAAATCCTGTAGTTTCATCATAATTTCGAAGTCGGAAATTCTCACGATTAAAATACCTTCTCTTGATATGAGAAAGCAAAAAATCTTTTTAAAATGTTAATTTTTCAGGTTAAAAAAAATAATTTGGAAAAGAAAAACGAAAAACAGTTAATTGGAATCAAGGATATAGGAAAACCACGTAATAATATTGGATAAGAAACTATAGTATTATAAATGAGTTATTACTTAACGTATCTTGTTACTTAACAAATCGGTTGCACCGCAACAAACAGTCAGATATTTACAAAATAGCTATCTTATTAATAGTAGTAACAAGCGAATCGAGGCTATATTTAATACAGAAGTACCCGGCGCGCCGTTGCCAGCGGGAGCCACGCAATCCATTGCGGGGCTACCCCTGGCAATAATTTTATTTGCTTCAAATTGATAGAAAAAAAATCTTCATTTTATTTTTTCCGAGCCAGTTTTTAATCGATTAAAAGAAATCAAGTCCAAAATTTAAAATTCCGGCCTCAAGGTGTACAGGGGCTACTCGTTTTGACAAATTCAGACCTCTGCGAGTGATAGATATCGAGCAATGCTCATGTGAGACAGACAAATACACAAACTCTTCATTTTATTAATATTGAAGATAGATTTGAGATATGATTTGACACAATACAATTTATATTTAAAACAATAAAAACTAAATATAATAGTGTTAACATTATTTTTAATGAGTTTTAGGGTAGGGGGAGGGGAACCCAAGTGAAGACCCTTACTTCAACTCTCCACACATAGAAATGTCAACTGTTTTTGAATATCTGTCAAGGGCTTTTCAGTTTTTTAACGTAGCCTTTTCTCTTCACTTGGAATTTTTCTTGTCAAAGGCCACTATGCTCATGACAAATATTCAAGAACGGTTTATATTTATAGAATATGTAGACAATTAAACTAAGTGTAGGTTATATTCTAAAGAAATATTTTATTTATTTTAATTAAAAATATTTTTATCATAAAAACTACAAATTACTTTAACAAACGTTTCCTTCCATCCCTTGTGGTTATTGTGGTTAAAATAGGTTAACAATTGAATAGATTTTAAATTTAAATTTGATAATTAAAACTTAAGAGAAATACATATAATATATTTCTTATCAAACATGAATCCCCTTCTTCTTGATTTTGTTTGCTGGTTAATTATCTAAGAGACAACTCCACTATTTTCGATGAGCTTACACGCCATATTAAGGATATTTAAAATAAAATAGGGAATATGTTATTCCAACCGTGAAAGTATGGTCAAAACACACACTTCAGATAGCCCGTTAATTAGAGCGGTGATTTCCTGTTATTATTTCTGGGCCAGTTAAGTTGTCATTTTTGTCTTTCTCGCTCCAGTACTTGTAAATAGAAGCGAAAGAGAGAGAGGTTAGTTGCATTTGAAGCGAGAACAAAATAGAATATTGACTCTTTCACCAACTTTATAGGTGTAGTATAGTAAAAGGAACACTTTCTACTTTAATTGGAATAAATGTATGGTTTGTACCACAGATTTCTGAGCACTGTCCGAATGATAATCCAGTTGGGTTAGTTCTAGTTCTAGTTTGATTTAATCGACCTGGTGTTACGTCTGCTTTAATACCCAGAGACGGTAGGGTATATACGTCTGCTGCTGTAAACACCATTTGAATATATATATATATATATATTTGAGGCTGGGACTGTTTGATTATCTACATCTAGAAGTCTAAATCCATCATTTTGATTTTCATTTGATGCGATTAAATATGATTAAAATTCTATTTTATTGAAATTGGTATATTAATAGCTTCAGTATCATCGATGTCCGATACCACTAAGCCACGAGGTAAAGACTAATGGTACCATGGTACCAGGCCTGGGACTTCAAGGGGATCAGATCCAAGATCCAGAATAAAAAAATGTAAAAAAATTTGTAGACGATGAAGTAAAATAAAACATATATGATCAGCAATAAAATGCCTATCCACACTAAGGAATAGGGAATGACCAGATCAGCAGCTCCAGAGGAACCTAATGGCGTCTGTCCCAATAATATATTTGGTTCGGTCCAGTTTTGTCCTTAGCGAACAACTGGTGGTCTTGGGTATAGTCCAGCCACAGTAATTTCTCAATCTTTCCCAACATTTGAAAAATAACTCAAAAGAGTTTCATACACATCAACCACCTGGAGAGTGTGTATGTGTATGTGTATATATATATATAGATATACACATACACATACACATACACACTCTCCAGGCGGTTGATGTATATATATATATATATATATATGTGTGTGTGTGTGTGTGTGTGTGTGTAGGCCTGTATTTATATACGTGTATTTTAGCATCGCATCTTACTACTCCTTCGGGCTGTATGCTAATGTGTTAGAAACGAGTAAGTTTCAATTTAGAGGAAGTGAAACCGCATTAGCGTAGTAAAAACCACCCTCTTTGCACCCAACTGGGATTCAAGCCCTGAGCTCCATCATCGGCAGGCAAGTCTACTGCTAAAGTGACTCCTTAAAACATTTGGCCACCAAAGTGGGTCTTAATTATTTAATTTGGGATAATTAACGTAGACTTTCTAAGCACACGGTGTCAAAGTGACAACACATTTTTTCTAGTACCACGTTTTACTAACAGTTTGGGACGGACATACATTTACTAATTGAATTAATGTTCCATGGATAAGGAAGGTTTAATTTAGAGAAAGTGTATCCACATTTGCGTACAGAGAGAAAGAGTGGAAAACAATTCAGGAATAAAATACCGTCAGTCCATCCGACTGCGATTCAAACCACGATCTCTTCGTCACTGGAAGTCCAGTTTATTGTGATAGTGACGCCTTTTTAAACCAATCTGCCACTGAAGCGGGTGTCATACATTTAATTTTGCGATCTGCGTATTTTTAGTAACTTTTAAATTGGCAGAAAAGACTAACGTTACTATGATACAACTATAGGAGATAGAAAGAGAAGCTTTATACAATTATGAGAAAGGTGAGAGAGACAGGTATAGTGCTACAAACTTTATTTGTCAAACAATTCAAAGACCTCATTAGTCCACCGAGGCATAAATGGTTTCTCTATCGAACAACAAATTAATGGCTACCGTGCCGTTTTCTGTAATGCAATCCCATTCTCACTAAAACTGATCCTACGTATATCATTCTCAACCCCCCCCCGACACACACACATCCTCATAACACAATGTATATCTTCCAGGAACTCATCAGCAGGGTCCGGATTCTGATAATCTAAAAATGATAAAAAGACCTATAAATTTTTTTATAAAAATTCTAAAAAGTCAATTTAAAAAAACCTAAACATATGAAAAAAAAAGTTCTTTATAAATGCACATGGCTAAATGAATAAAGGATTTTACAAATGTAAATTGCAATGAAAAGTCCTTAACAACCAAACCGACTCGTGCATTCTGCTAAATATAACCTCGATTTTAAAATATTTGCTTAAGAAATAATATCTACTGGCTCCCCCTGCCCCCACAACGCAGACCTCTCCAGCCTATTTGCAATCTCTTACCAGGAATTTGTATTTTTTTTAACCACACAAGCGAAGAAGATACATAGTTAATTACTTACATTATTTTCTAATTCCGACAGTTGTGTGTTAAAAAACATCTATATTTGAGCATTTATAAAATAATTATTGTATTTAAAATTATACTTATTCATTATGAATGCCTTAAAATTACTATAAAAACAACTTTAATGACTCAAAAATTACATAAACCAAAAAAATATTACCTTATATCCCAACATGACAAAATTAGACAAATAAAGACCTATAAAATATACATTTTTACAACAAGGGAATCATAAACAATGTTTATGTATTAGCAGTGTATGAGATGGAAAAAAAAATGGCATGTCATAAAAATCCAGGCCCTGCTCATTAGTATGCAATACACACGCTACTAGTAATAAAAAAATGCTCTATAAAATCGGAAAAAGTATAAAAATTGGTTTTAATGGTATAATAAAATACTGTCAACCTTTTCTACTAAACCCCATTTCAAAATAACTCACCTTCCTATGTGGGAACACCTGATCTACTGACTTCGTGTAGACACATTTTAACAAAAAAAAAAGTTTCAAGGTGATTAGAATTTAAAATTTTTGTTCAATAAACTTCAATTAAACCAATTGCACGTGCTTTTGATTTAAAACCTGTTATAACGTATCGATTAAAATGATTAGGCCTGCAACATACAGAAATACAATGTATTTTGAAGTTACACAGTCAGTTAAACTTCATAATATTAATCCTTCAGGGGTAACTCTTTGGGGGATGTTCGTTGTCTGGTAATCCTGACTGAGTTCCTCCTCGTGGCAGACCCCGGGCAACATCTGGAGGGTTTTGCCCGAAGGGTGGCTAAATCTCTGTTGAGGTATCTGTGTGGGAGTGAAGCAGGTCAGGCCACCTCCATGATTTCCCCGCTGTGATACTCAAACTGAAAGCTCATATGAGTGATTCTTAAGTCTGACCTCATCCAACGTGAGCGTCCAGCACTCATGGAAGGAGGAGCCAAATCCTTCTGCCGAGAAAGCTGGCCAAGGTGAGGGGATGGGGGTTCCAGTTGTGCGATGATGACAGGTTTGACGGCAGACACGGGGTCGTCGGTCCCTAAACTGCCCGCTGCGCACTTAATGTGCGTGTCTTCAGTCTAAGGACAAAGCCTTGATAGGCTGGGGGAGCCTCGCTAGAGGTGTTAGTTCCTCGGAGAAGGGGTTGCCGAACCCTGATATGGAAGGTGAGTTTCCACTTTGAAAAGTCTTTGACTTATATAAGGTGTCAGACTTGCGACGTAAGGAGTTATTTAATGTCTTAAAAAAGCTAGTACGTACTTAGATAGATTATATCGAAACATTGTGCATCCTTGTTTATAAACTGTATTTTAGCTGTATAAAACATTATATCAATACTGTATTTATCAACTTATATACAAAATTGATACAAAAATACGTGTATCTTGTTTTCCCATTTCGATGGGAAACATCATGAAAAGTATAAAATTAAGTAGAATTCTACAGCAGTGAGTACGTGTCTAGACAATGTATGAATACATTCAACTGCCTCAATCTGGTTTGTGAAGTAAATAAGCTGGGTTGTGTCTTGTTACTTCGTAGTTTGATTGTTTTTGTTCGCTTGTGTCCGCTTTTTACTTTATACTATTTTGCAGTTTATAAAGTTTTCTTTGCTTAAAAAAGTTTTTCTTTAAAAATGTGATCAACCGAAATTACTTCAAAACTTATAGAAGCCTTCCAATCCCAAACATGCTTGTGAGATGTAATAGCAACTGATTATGAAAACAAAAAGAAAGATGACGTTTAAATTTGATCTAAAATGTACAACGCTTATAGTTATGAAGTCAAAAAAAAATAAAAAATTAACATTTTAAAATGGCAATTTAGTCGTGATCACAAAAATTGGTCCTACTCTAAAACAAGTGGCAGTTTGCCAAAGAAGTGCAACTGGTTTGGGTACGAGCCCCTATTATTCCTTTTACGAAGGAAAAAGAAACATGGACCGGACCGAAACACAGATTGAAATAGGTGAATCGTGTTTTATTAATAAGTCAAATTATTTCAGGTATTACAAAATTTTAGTAGTAAATACGTATTCTAAATAATCTAAATTTAATTTTTAAAATAAGTGGAAATTTTAAACCTACGCAGGGCTATCTTTCCAAGAAACTGCTCCTTCAATAGACATACCACGGAATTCATTAAGAATTGTTTGCGCTTTCAATGAAGGTTTTCTGGGTACAATTTTCAAACTAAATAGTGAACTTGTGTCATATAAATCTGATCAACAGTTACTGTTTATCTTCCGAGTCAAATGTATTTATCGTAAAGTAAATTCTTCTTGATGTTACATCGCTACGCAAAATAATAGGCACATATTTTCAGGCTAGTTCCACCGATTCTACTTTATCGGGAATTAAATTAATACTTGTCAAAAGAATTCTAAGCCTAGCATTTAAAATACCGAATACATATTCTGTTATGGTTCTTGTTATACTTAACTGGTAGTTAATATTTGTTCAGGAGACGAGCTACCAGGCTTGTGTCCTGGATAGGGTTTCATCATGTTTAGAGATAGAGCGAATGTAACATCTGCTACAAAAATAAATATCAGCCTCGCTGTTTTCCCGGGTAATGCTTGTGGAGCTGGAAAATCCAGTTTTCCGCTTTCCATTTTCTGGCACAAAGTAATATGTTTGAAAATTCCTCCTTTAGAAATTCGGCCCTGGAAACCCACATTTGCGTAAATCACTTTGTAATTTGCATCATCAACTGTGAGAGGTACTATGCTGTGTGTTCCTTTATAATAATTGAAAAACATGCTTCCACTATTATGAGGAGCATTTATTGCATTATGTTTGCCATCTATACTTCCTAAACAGTAAGGGAAGTTCCACCTGCTCAAAAAATCTTTGGAAACACTTGGCGTTGGCATCTGAAGCAGAGAATGTAAAAAATTATTTTATTCCGTGTGTAATTTATATTACACAATTTTGTATATTATTAAAAAATGAACTCTATTTACATATTATTTTTATTTCTTCACATTCACTTTCCACACTTTTTTTTTCAATTCCACAATAAGAAGGACGAGAACCAATCACCAGGCGAAATAGTCAGAACCAATTGAAAATAAGCAAGAAAGAAATAACGAAGTCACTTATCGGCCATCAATCATTGAAAGACTTCCAAATAATAAAAAAATATGACACAGTTGTCCACAATACCGTAGAATGGAGTAAAACGCTCACAAACGCAGTTGGAAACGTGACAGCTTTACAGTTTATGGCGAACATATCGCGAAAAAAATTACGTGAGTGAACGTCTAAGTATCCAGTAACTGTGGAACAACATCACATTGACCATATTTAGTTTAATTTGGGGATTGGAACCTAAACTCCAGACAGTAGTACAGGTTTTTCTTCCCATCCATCAAGTTCACATAGTTCTGTTGATAAGCTATATCCTAAACCGTCTAATTGCTGCAATTATTTTAGAAAATAAGATGTTTTTAGTAAACTTGTAGGCAGTAACGGGGATGGCAAGGTTAATAACCTGCTAGCCAGGTATTAAAGAATATTGTGAGAGTCGCCGCCAAACAACAATAGCTTCCTAAAAGCTATTAAGGGGGGTGGCTTTCGTCCCTTGTTTTAGACCACGCTAAAGGTCCCGGGGACAGTTATGTTCGTCCATGTTGGATCTGGAGGACCAATGGGAGTGTTTTCCTGATATTTAGTAAAAATATCAGTTGATTCGATTAGGAGACTGGTTACTCCTGTCTCGCCGGGCTTGCGCCAAGGACGCTCCCCGGTCAACTCTTGGGAGTCAAGTGTTGTGAATCTTTGATCAAAACCTCGCGTTAACCGCGCGGGTATTCGCCGCGAGTCGAATTAGTGGAATAGAAAAACAGGCGTGATAGTCAAAAGTAATTAGATTACATCGTGTACAAATCAATTAATATTGTGGGTTTATCTTAAATCTGTCGACGGCCACTTTCACACTAACCACGACGCGTGATGTGTATCGAGTAAAATATTATAAGCCAGCCAATATAATAAATAGTAATTTAAGTATATGATTTCTTTAATTAATTTAACATACTATATGGTAGGGTAGGGTTATTTGGATCAAGGGGTTATTTGAATCAAAATAAGGATCCAAGCTAATGCGCAGTTACTCTGCACAAATTTTTTGGTGTTTAGTTCTTCTAATTTACTGAATGATTTACTGGCTCTAAATTGGTATGAAAAAAATGATAGTTTTAAACGTTTAAATAACTGAAATAATTGTTTTACGAGATCAATCTACGTGAGATTGACATACTTTTTCTAGTGATGTAAATAATTGTATCTGCGTTGTTAATTTCGAAGTATGTTTTTTTTTACTTA
>CABFWB010000160.1:156431-185091 GCA_902151455.1 Timema bartmani | reverse complement strand
TTTTGCTAGATATTTCACACGTTGTAAATATTAATTTAAAAACCCGACTATTGTAGTATGTGTATGTTAATTCCCGGCACGTGAAATTTATCATAGACCCGACCCTCACGGTTCCTCGTCAGTATTGCAAGTGAAGAGATGCGCACTTTGAAGTAGGTATATCTAGTGACATCTCCTTCTCGAAACTTCCAAAAAGAAAGAAAGGTGTGGTCATCCAGGTGCGTCTCTGTCTACAAAACTGAGTTCGCTTTTCAAACAGAGACGCAGCAAGATTTCACCATACCTTGCAACTTAACACAAATAAATCTTACTACCCGCTCATATTTATAATATCGTAATTTTGAATTTAGATGTGAATAACAAATTATTTAGATGCATAATTCCATATCATTACAATATGAATGGATATACCTGATGAGATGAAACTAATGAAATAAGGCTGTAAGCGAGTTACAAGTGTATTATTAGTATATTACCCTTTTAGGTTGAATTTGATGATTGTAGATGTTCATAAAGTGTTCTCGGATGGTGGTAGTATTTTTCCCCTTGGCATGAGGAGGGTGTGAGCTAAGATGTGAATACGATTTGTGTGTGATGGCGTGTAATGCGCTTGAGTTGTAAGGTTGGGGTGGGATTTACTTTTCTTGGGATGGGAATATGATGTGGAAGGATTTTTTTTTCTCTCTTGGGAATTGGTTTGGATGGGTCGGATATTTCCCCCCCATATCAGCTGCAGCAACAAAAATGGAATATTGTCGTGAACTTAGAGACCAGCATAATACCCAGAGGTCTCGATGGTGACAAAGGTTGCTATGTGATATGTGATGTGTGTGCTGCGGTCCCGCGTTGTATGTGGAGACCTTAAAGAAGGCCGTCTACTAGAGCATTTAGATGTCTTGCAGATGTCTAGATAGTCCGCGTTATTTAAGAAGTTTTTTTTTTTAATTTCATAATATTGTCTACGACAAATTGAAGGTGAAATGTATTAACACTCTCCCTATAGTAGAGATTCCCAAACTTTCTTGGTTCATGGCGCCTTTAGTATCTCAGTAATTTTTTTATGTCAACCTTAGGTCAAAAGAAATACCTACTTCCGTTAGGTCCAAGCAACTTTTAAAAAACCACCCTCAGTACACCCGACCGAGATTAGAACCTTGATCTCCCCGTCATCGGCAGTCTAGTCTACTGCAAGAGTAGCGTCATAAACCATGCAGCCACGGAGTGGGTTAAGGGTTCATTAAAATTTGGGAATATCATTCATGATCTAAAGGATGACAGGTATTTGTTTATTATTTTTGAGAAAAACCTGGGAGGAATATCTATATCGCAAAAACTAGTGAATGTTCGTGCAAACGCCGCTATTGCGATGTTTACTTTCTACTATGTGGTAAGGTGGGAGTGTAGGCAACTCGAGGAGAAGTGTGTTTACAGTTTATTTTTATCAAAACATTCTTTATTGACCAAAATAAAGAAAATATTGTTCCAGTAGAAACATATAGATTAATTTCCTCCATATGGTGATATCAACCGTTGAATATCTGTCATTAGCATAGTGGCATTAGATTACAAACTTTTTAAATGAAGGTAAAATGTCACGAAATTCCAGGACACCCTTTGAAATATATTTTAAAACTTTTGATAACACCATATAAAGAGAATTACACTATGTTTCTACTGGAGCAATGTTTCATCTATTTTGATCAAAAAAATGTTTTGATATAAAAACTTCAAAAATACTACCCTTACCTTATGGTGCCTACATTCACACCTTGATCTCAGCGACTGTCTTAGGTCTACTCTCACTTATATAGATACATTTTTAATTCTATAAAAAGCCTCGTGGGGAAGAAAAAGAAAAGAAGACAACCTGAGGAGTTACTCTTTCTTTCTCATCTCTGTGAGCTCAATCTCGTGATTGACTGGTAAGGTCTCTGAGGTGTCTTCTTCAGCACTCTGGGGGATAAGTGGATGCATTACCGACACGACTACCCCACGGCTGTCCCGGATGAATTCTTCTGCAATCAAGGTGATTACAGAGTGATTGCACAGAGACTGGAGACAGATTCTTAGAAAACAGGAAAGGAGGAGGGATGAAGTGACGACCAACCTATCCATCTGTTAACAGTAGGGGTTTGGGAAAATCACTTTTTCAATCAGATTTGAAGTCGAAATGAAGCTTGGAACATGTGAAGATAAATCGAGGAATTATTTGGTTTACACAAAACACTGCTCTTAATTTTTAAATGATCCAATAAGTGCGTCTAGGTAAAGGGTATAGGACAAAAGCTCATTATATTATTTTATACTGACATATCTGAATTTATTTTTGGTTTAAATTATAGATGTTATTTAATCACTAGTTGGTGTTAAAATACTGTTTATTTCTGAATATTATTATACTCGATTCTGTGGCCGCGTGATCTAACGCCTGACGCCCGCAGTAGACTTTACTGCTGATGACGGGAATATTGAGGTTCGAATCCTGGTCGGTTGCTCCAAGAGAGGTTTTATTAAATGGTTTCCCACCCTCTTCCCACATAAATGCAGGTACTCTTCCTATGAATTTATCCTTTCTCATCTCTAGCTCGTAAGTGTAACTAGCACATAGGCATATAGCCCGAATGGGTAGTAAGACCCGGTGTTAAATATATATATATATATATATATATATATTATATGTTGAAATAGTATGTAATATCATCAATAAAGAGATACTGGGTGCATCCTATCAATAAAAAAAGAACAGAGAAAGAACTTGAAAAAGTACATACAGGAACTGAGGAAGCTCCCTGACAAATTTTCTAACTTCACTCAAAAATAAGTTTAAGAAAGTAACAAAGCACAAACAAAACAAGGACGACACCACAGTTCAACATTTTGAAGGAGACTAGCGTCACGTGCACAGGATGATCGGCTTTGCGTCTGCGCTGTGACGTATTTTTCACGAAATAAGTGATTCAAACTGGATGAAACATGGTATTAGGGAAGACAGCTGCTTTGTTTCAACGTGTTTGGAGAAAATACACGGACCACTTTGGTTGTACAACGCGGTTGATTCAACCAAAGTGACACAATGAAATTGAAAGGCCAATATTTACACATTTCAATGAAATTGACTAAATTAATTTGCTTAAAAATGGAGTCGAAGCAAATTGTACTTGCCTGCGTTGAAATAATTTGTGAACATTTAATGGAAATGTGTCAGGAAATTAAAAAACAATCTAAAGAAAAAACAACAGAAAATATGTCGACGTTGGTGAACTAGAACTTGAGTAATGCATCGAAACAACAAAGAGGCATTATGAGATTTATTGTTGTAATTAGCAGTGGAAGATCCCAAAGCTTACATAAACCATTTACGTATATCTAAAGAACAATTTGAAGAATTTCATAAGAAAATTAAGTCAAAAATTCAGAAAAAAAAATACTACTATGAGGTAAGCACTTCCAGCAAAGTTAAAGCCGCAAATCACTTTAAGATATCTTGCGACAGGTGATAGTTTTGGAACACTATAAGCTTTATATTATAGAGTACCGAGATGTACTAACTGTAAGTTTTCACTGATGTATTTCGAGCAATATGAGAAGTACTGAAGGAATATATCAACGTAAATAATAACACATTTCAATGAAGTTGAACAAATTAGTTCACTTAAAAATGGAGTCGAAGCAAATTGTACGTGTCTTCGTGTGTCATCACTTTTGTTCCAACTTATGTGAGCCAGTGTGCAGTGACTATTTGAAACATGTAGTCAAAGTAGAATGTCATGCGATGAAACACAATTACACACAAATGTTTCACATCACCGTGTTTCGGAGCGTTTTGTGTCAACCTATGTGCGCCCGAATTATAATGGAATGTTTAAAATATGTTCATATTATATAGAAGTTATCGTCTTTCATCTAAATGTTTCGAAGATGCGAGGGCTACTGTGGATGTTGGACTCGAAGCGTATGAGCTTTGGCCTTCGACATCAACTTCAAAATTTCAAAACCTCGCAAACCCCTATAAAACGGTCTAGCTTAGGCATGCCCAACCGTGCCTTACTCACCCTCCCTACAATTTGCTGACACCCGATGATGGAATACATTCGCCATTGAAGTACAAATAGAATAAAAATTCGATCTACTGTTCAGAATTTTTCAGAATAACCACCATCATTCTGTACTTTTTGAACTTTTCTTCTATTATCTTGTGGAAAACAGGCGGTGGAGGGGATAGGTTTTCACACAAGTTGCCGCAAACCCTAAGGCCGGCTTTGATCTGATCACATGTTATGAAAAGGAAGGCTAAAAATGGACGTTTATCTCGACTCCTTGTCGCGGTAGTCCCATCTGCTAACCCCCCCCCCCGTGAGAAGATTATACTGACTCATTGTGTCACAAAGAGTCGTTAAAAAGATACTTTTACAAAGTGTCTCACTGGTTCTTTCCTCTCTCCCCCCTCCACTAATTTGTTTACTAGCGGTATTTAATCTAATCAAGTTAGTCTTCAATCATAAAGAATATTGATAAAATTCAAATAAATCACCTTGGTGATCGATAAAAGACGTCATACAAGCTTACTGTATGGCAAGTCATACGGGGGCGTAGATTGCGTTCCAGACCACTACTTTGTAGTAGAAAAACATAGGAGTTAACAAAAAGCTTTGGTGGTCGCATGGTCTTTGGTGCTACTCTCGTAATAGAATAGACTGCAGAAGACGAGGAGAGCAGGATTCGATCCTGGTCGGTGCACCGAGGGTAGTTTTACTTAAATCGATTACTTCCTTTAAACTAAACCCTCCATATCCCTAGCTCATTAGTGTAATTAGTACATGGGATTATAAACCGAACGGGTGGTAAGATGTGATGGTAAAAAAAAAGGGAAATTTGTCGGAAAAGTTAGAAAGATATGATTTAAAGAATCTGACGGATGGGGAACGTAGGAATATATATCATGTTGAAATTTTAAATAGGTTTACTTCCATAGAGTGCTCACAGAGTAAGGAGGAAAACGTGCATCCAGAGAAACAGAGGAACATTGTCAGGAATAATATTAGAAATGTAACAAAGAGTAGCGTAGGTCTCTGGAAAAAAAAAAAGAGAAGGAAGAAGCCATGGTTTGACAATAAATGTTCAATATTAATAGAGCAGAGAAACGGAAGCCAAATTACATCGGTTAGAAAGTCATAGTTAATAAGATTTTAAAAACGTGTATACGTTCAAAAAGGAAGGCCAGTGCCTTATTAAGAATAAAAAAAGGAGAAAGTATTTAAACGGTAAAGTTATCGAAATAAAATTTGCAAGAATAATATTGTATCAGGGAACTTTATTTAGGTTATCAACGGGTGTAGGAAAAGTTATTAGACTATGGCAATTTGGTTAAAGATTAGAATGGGAAGCTTCTGGCAGACACGAGCAATGTTTTGAGTTATTTTAGGCATATTTTGAAAGTTCATGAAGGATCAGAATTGGGTGATAAGACTTGGATATGAAAATATGAAGTTTAATAGTTGATAAGTTTTCAAAAATTGTGAGTCAATATTAATTATTATGTTTCGGAAATTATTGAATGGATTAAAGAACAAATAGTGGTGGCCCCTGGGCAACGTACGGATTTACCCGATGGTTAACTAGATATTTGTAGATATCGTCTGTGTGGGAGTTACTGGGGGTGAAGGGGGCCCCAGACTCTCCACACACCAAGCGGTTAGTAGATAGTACCTTCCAGGAAATATGATTAGGCCAATTCCATGAGGTCCCCACTCGGCAACTTAGGTTGAAAGCTCTTTTAGGGTGTTTCATAAGGCTAGACGCCTGACCTTCTTATAGGGCCCAAAATTAGGTAAAAGCCCTTTCAGGATGATTCCTAAGGTCATATTTTTACTCCCAGTAAAGCAAACTAAGTCAAAGCTCTCCTAGAGGGTGACTCCTAGATTGTGTCCTAGCTCCCTGACGTGAGTTTCCACCACTCACTGAAGGAGGAGCCAACTCTCCCCACCATCCCACTTATGTAATTGTCTGAGGGATATTATTATAGCTGTCCGGTGATGACAGGGACCAATGGTAGCCACGGGGTCATCGGTCATCGGTCGCGCGTTTACTTGCGTGGCTACGCTCGAAGGACACAGCCATAGTGGGTTAAAGGAGCCTTGGGAGAGGTGTTTTTATCCACAGATATTGGCTGACTGACACAATGTGGATTTAAAGAAAAATACTGGGCTCAAAACCTGCAAAAGACTAGAAACCAATGAATTAGAATAAGGTGTAAAATATTAAATTCAGCACATCTCATCTCATTTTATTTGAATAGCTGAAAAAAATCCTAAGAATTTTCTTAGAGTGAAAATTTTCCGGAAAAACTAAAGTAAAGTTTTTCTATCTCCCATCTGTACATATGATTACCACATGTGTGTCTGTTTTAGCCCCTTGTGGTCCAGGTACCTTTCCTTGTGCCAACATGTCAGTCTGCATTCCACAGCGCTCCATGTGCAACGGCTATAACGACTGTCCTAGAGGGGAAGACGAGGACATCATAACTTGTGGTGAGCTAACATAAAAGTTGCTCTTCAAAACGAACTTTAACTTCAGGATAAACAACATAACTACATGTTTAGTTAATAGTTACTAGCTAGTTTGTTTACGCATCATACGTCAATTTTATAATGAAAGCCCCTTAATGTAGCCTTTGATTTAAAAAAAAAGTAAATCATAAATTCAATTAATCTAGGTAGAATATACTGTATGTGTATTCCTACTCTAATTTCAATCATAGTTAAAAATAATCCCTCTCCTCCCATCTTTTAAAATATTATTTAATTTTTTCTTTTTTTCACATTCTGAATATATAAGGTTTTATTAAAATAAACCTGTTTGGTAGCGCTCCGGAAATCAATGTCGAAAGAGGTCGCTTCACCTTAAGGTGGGAGAGTAGGGAATGAAATAAATCTTAGTATTTTTGCAGTTTTTATATCAAAACTTTTTTGTCAAAATAAATCAAAAACTTTCTCATTAGAAACAAAGAGTTTAGCTTTATTCATATGGTGACCTCAACAGTTATTGAATATCTCAACGGTGTCCTGGAATTTGATGACAACTTTTTCTCTTGATTTAAAAAGTTTCTCATATAATGCCACCATGATCATGACAGATAATCAATAACTGTTGATATCACAATCTGAAGAAAATTAGATTATATATTCTCATTAAAGCAATATTTTATTTATTTTGGCCAAGAAAATGTTTTGCTATAAATTTAGTTCCATAAATACTGCCTCAAACTCGCGCTCCCTACATTCTTACCTTGCGTGTTTGGCAAGAATTCGAATTCATTATTGTCATATGCCACAATGAGGTTGCTATAATAAACATACAAAGTATCCCTACAAAATGGTGCATCGTTAGTGTCAATATCTTAAATCGTTTTGGTTTTATAAAATGTTGAAACTGTCTTTTTCATTTCTAATAAGCCTACATGTACTTTTTTAAAAAAAATTGTAACCCCTAAATGTCATCGTGTACCCCTAGTTGAATACCACTGGTTCAAACCATTCGGACACTGAATCAGGGGAGTGTCCTAATGGGTGTTAAGAACAATTCGAAGGTATAATTTATAATGCAATTTAAACTGCTTTAGGAGCCACGTGGTGTGTAGGCTGGGGAGCATAGTTGCCATATAGTGTGAGTTTGCGCGTTACTACTATACAAGCATACTCAGTGACTGTCAAGAAATCTGGCAACGTGCATCGGTGTCAATGACAACTACCCTTCACGGATTGGTCGAGGATGTGACGAGCCTCCACTCCCCACGCCGGCTGCGCTGACCTCAATGCTAAAGCAGTTTAAAACGCACTATGAACAAATTCTGCCTCCAAACCCCTTAAACAAACCATGCCACGTTCCTTTTTATATTTAAATCAAAACATAATAACTATAGTACCATCTCTAAGGTTGGGGTGCAACACACAATACTTGGGTGCAAAATGGTATAAAATAGGTCCAACATAGTTGTATATTTTTTTACATTTTTAATTTGAAATGGTCGGTTAAAAAGTTTTAACATGACTAAATTGCTAAAAACTTCCAGAATTAATTCAATTTGTAACTAAGGATATTAAAAAAATTCAATCAACTTATTTTTTCCCTCCTAGCGGATTTCCATGGCAACCTAGAATTTTTAACTTTTCTTTTGTCTTCGGTGAGTGGAGAGACGCCGGGATATCGTACCTGTGGTAAGTAGAAGTCAATTGTTTCTGGTGAGAGTTCAATAACAATATCACACAAAACCAGGGTCAAATAATTCCATGTTGCTTCTCTAGAAAAATCATGAAAATACCATCCCCTACTCTCAAATAATAAAAATTTACAATAAAAAATGGGGCAATTTTAATTCTTTAAACTCAAAATTTAATTTTAAAATTATAAATCCCAATACTACAATGTTTTATGAATGTATGTAGTCTAGTGTTCAGAGTTTCTGGCTACAGATCCAGAGGTCTCAGATTCGATCCCCGGTGCTTCTATAATTTGTCTGTGAAGCAGTGGGTCCGAAACCGAGTAAAACTCACCCTCGTTAGGACAAATGAGGAGATACTTGAATAAACAAGTAGCAGCTCCGATCTAAACAACAGAGATTAATGACCTGAGGGTTCGTTGTGTTGATCACATGACACCCTCTATCCGCAAATGTTGGCACTATCATCGCTAACGGTGGCAGCCACTCGGTTGGTATAGCTCGCTTGCGGGCTCAAATCGTTGAGTTTTAAGATGTTATTAGCTATCAATTATTCTAGTTAATTTTCAATAATCAAAGTCACTTTGTTTGATTAAAAATTATATATATGTATATATATAAACAGTACAGTATATATATACTGTACTGTAGAACATGATAACATTTGTTTTTCTCAAATAAATAGATTCT
The DNA here is from genome assembly GCA_902151455.1 of Timema bartmani. Lineage (NCBI taxonomy): Eukaryota > Metazoa > Arthropoda > Insecta > Phasmatodea > Timematidae > Timema > Timema bartmani. The sequence goes on along the minus strand of CABFWB010000160.1, from coordinate 176,186 downwards.
GAAATTTTAATTTAAAAAAATCATTTATTCGGTTACTACACATCAATCATTTTAAAAACCAAATTAACCGAATCTTACTAAGGGAAACCACGTTTCTTGAATTACGTGTTTTTATCATGGATACTTTTTATTATATACAATCGTTTCATAAAGACAACATTTTAATAGATTTTTATAGAATTTAAAATGAAAGCTTCTAATGAAAACCTCGCTCACATTATTGAACTCAAAATCAGAATATTAGGTGGGTAAGTAGTTAGTATATTAAAAAAAACACTTAAAATTGCTATCCCAAATGCATTTTTTTAAAGACTTGACTCTTTTTATATGAATTTCTTCCTTACTTCATGGGAAATCAATACATAAAAACATTAAAACAAAATTAGTACATCTCATTTTTACCGCCCTTCCGGAACCGCTGCCCTAGACATTGCCTTTCCTCCCCCCTCCAACTCCTCATCTATCCCCTAGAGATGGATCTGCTGGATGCTCAAAACAGCTCCACCCCTTCTACGGATATTGCATAGGAATCCATTGTTACAGTAATATTTTCATGGAAAGGTTCGTTTGAAAAATACAAAATTTTTTGCGGCTAAAATTGATAAAATTTTACTATATAGTTTGTATTATTTTATAAGTATTGATAATATTGTAACTAGATTAGGGTCCGACAATGTATCTGGTGTATTTGCCATTTATTTGTCCTTTATATTCTCTCTCCCTACCCTTGTTTAGCAGATATATACGCCAGCCTTACTGTCAGGGGGGTTAGAAGTGACATGGAGGGAGATTAATTGAAAGGAAAATTACACTTTCAGAAGAGTCTAGGCTAATTTTCTTCGAACTCAGTATTTTGGAAATGGATATTTCAAGACTCTCGACTGCAGCCCCTATATACACGGCTGGTGGTCCACAGAGGTATCCCAGTTGGAGTTCAGGCTCATGTTGTTGAGTGGACCAGCGTGTCCGGGTGAGGGCTGGTGTGTCAGGGTGAGGACAAGCGCGTCCAATGTTCATGGATCTCGGTACAGCGTGATTTGTGCGGAATAATGTGTTGGTGACAATTGGGGGACTTACGTGAATGACACAGGTGCCGTAGACATCTATCGTGAATTTTTTATGACTAAACATTAAAAGAAACATATTTAAATGTTTAATTAGATGGTTTATATTTTTGTCAATTAGGTAGCTGCTTATTTGATTTGATTCTGTTGCATATTCATTTACTTTTATTATTTAACTCAGTGACTGTTTAAATTGTAATCAGTGTATGTATTTCCTTTATTGTTAATAATCAAAACCTTGAATATTCCGTGAGCACTTTAAATTGAGTTTAATCAACAACGTAGCCTAATATCCTGGAAAGAACTCGCGGTTCCCACGGTGATATTAGCATTCCCTATTAAATTAAATTAATAATACAGTAAAATATTATCAATATTAACAGCAATTTTTTTTTTTCGTATTTTATAAAAGTTCCTTCTAAATAGAAAAAATTATTATATTATTTATGTTTTATATTATTATATTATTGTGCTTAAATTGGAAAATGACACCTGGGTACGTGCATCAAACCCGGGACCTTTGGCTTAGTATGCACCGAGCTATCCAGGAGTCGTGACACCCTGGGTACAGGAAGCCTCCTAGATATCTCAGTGGCTAGAACTCTGGCGTACTATTAAGTCCCGGGTTAGATTCCCGAGTCCAGGTGCCATTTTTCAATTTAAAGGACATTATATTTAGATGCGGTTATAACCATACTTAACAAATATAATAGCTTGGCTATTAGATTCATCATTATTATATTATACTTCTATTTCATCTGTTCATAATATTTACAATATTCAGATTTAAATTCCATATTCTTAAAAGTAGATTAGACCCAATCTAGTAATAACTTTATCTTGAGCATCTTGAATGTTCAATTCCATTATGGTCAAAGGCTTTGGAGATATCCGTTTATAGCCAACGCACAATACTTTGGATGAGTGTATAATTCTGACGACCATTTACGTTGCGGTTTCATGGATTATAATACTTTATATGAAATATTAAAATATCTTACGACTCCCTGTTTCGTTTCATATCTTGATAAAAGGTACATTTTAACTTTACTTAACTGTAGTATTGGTTGACATTTTAGGGAGGGGTTCTAACCAAGGGCACCCATGGGGGTTTTACAAATGGGGGAGGAGGGACAGATTGGATTCCCATACGACTGGGATGTGGTACACCCTCCCTCTCTTTGAGAGAGGAATTTAACTTTGTGGGAGGGAATGTTATAGGATTTGAACATAATTCTGAGCTATGAGTTTCATTAGCCTATTTTAGCAAAACATTTCTGAAAAACTAACAAAACATGAAATTGAGTTGTAGCTGAGCCCATTGAAAAAAAAACACATTTTTCACAAGTTTATTTAGCAGAACCACATGAAAAGTAAGCTGTTGAAGAGGGAATGGGAATAAATCAACAGTGTATCATTTTTACCTCTGTTAACTCGGATATTGATGATTTAAAGTTTTTAATAGCAAATTGCAGCCAAATAACAAATACACAATTTTTTTTTCCATAAAAATTAACAAAACAAAAGTAAATAATGGGTACCCATGAGTTTTTTAATATGCCCTCTTCCCGTAATCTCTCCCCCCCCCTCCCCTCCTTGGCTACGTTTGACATCATTGTACATTCTTTTTGCAGGTATTTCAGGATTCCCTCAAAACTGCACTTGTCGCAATGTCACCTGGCTGTCCTGCAAGAATTTGGGACTCTCTCAGGTTCCTCAAACAGTCACCAGGAACGTGACACGCATGTATGTAGATGCAAAGTATAACAATCATCTAAAACGTATCATAATAGATCATAGAAAGCTATCTGAACAATATAATATACAAATAGTAGGTCTACCGGTTGAAGAACCTTTTCCGATAGTTCAATAAGTTACTAAAAAACGAATTAAATAAAGCAGTAACTTCAGAACCTGGAGGTACTGGGTGTGCTTGAGTTGTTTTTATTGGGGTGGGGGGCTGGTACTATTCCAGCACCATCCCTTCCCACAATAATTACAATATATTATCATAAAAACGTAGGGTAGTGTTTAATTCAAATCTTATAGCTACTTAGTTTTAATTTGATTAAATAATCGAATTTTTTATTTATTTTCTAAAAGAACAATCACAATTTTACTCTATTGTCACAAAACTAAATAATAGAAATTTTGATTCAAACCAAGTTTATGTCTTAGAAATATTTCATCATCCCATTGTTGCTGTAGTAATAATACAGTATTATAGTGGGAGTGTATAGGACAAGATTAAAGGTAAATGATTTTACAGTTTTTATAGCAAAAAATCTTTTTTGCCAAAATAAATAAAATATTGCTCCAGTAGAAACAGAGAGCTTAATTTTCTTCACACGGTGATATCAACAATTTGTTGAATTTCTGTCATGAACATAGATGACTTTTAATGAAGAGAAAATGTTGTCTTTAAATCTCAGGACATCCTTGAAAGATATTCAAGAACTGTTGATATCACACCGTGAGTAAAATTGAACACTTTGTTTTTAATAGAGAAATATTTGATTTATTTTACCAAAAACCTGTTATGATATAAAAACGGCAAAAACACTTACCTTTTCTCACGCCCCATACACTATCATCTTAAGGAAAATTACAAACATGCTAAAACTTCTCTTATAACTAATAGGTCAAAATTAGAGTAAAATGTTATCATAGCTGACTGCGATTAAATACTTTTGTATTTTATAAATCTACATTCTTACCTTATTTTTTAATAACTAGGACAAAAAAACACCCATATATAATGCTAAGTAGAAAAAATAAACATTATTTATATAGCTTCTGCGGGCAAGGACTTAATTTTTTTTCAAGGAGAACCTGTATTTCAGTTCAGGCCTGCATCCCCCAATCCTAAGTGTTTCCGGAACCCCTGAAAAGAAGGATGATAGTCCCTATCATCTTATATCTCCACCACGTGTGATACCAGACTCCGCCAAGCTCCACATGTGCAACCAAGCTAAACTAGGGCTGGGTACTACCTACGCGTCAGCCCTAAGCTAAAGCCGATGCACTCCAACATGCATGAAAGTAAGAACGATATCACCCTTAGGGAGAGAGAAGTGTCGAGCAGTAGTGCAAGAGACGTTATGGGGGTTTTTATATATGAGATCTAACCCTGCCGAGGTCCTTTTAAAATGGATTATATTTCTCATCGTACCTTAGTACTTGTTCGAGCTATATACATATTTTAGTTTCGATATTGAAATAGGAATCATGGTTCATGATTTAGAAATCCAATTTTTATAGAAACGTTGCTACATATTATATACGTAAAATATCCACGTATTCTACGTCTTGCAATGTAATACGTAGCTGACACTTTTAGATATACACCATCAATAAAATGACACTAATAATATAGTAAAATGTTATTAATGTTGACCGCAAAAAAAAAAGTTTTATTTTAAAGAAGTTCATCCATACCAAAACCCCTTCGATGCAGGGTCCGTGTTGTTGTGTGGATGATCGTCTGGAACTGTTATTTGGTAGATGTTGGTAAGATGAGTCTGGGGGTTGAAGATAACGGTTGTGTTTTTCATCTGTTACCGGTATTTCATTAATGATAGCGTTCTTCGTGTCAATAGTTTGATGAACGTATTGAGAACGGAGCTTAAGTAAATGAGTGAAAATTGGTGGAAAATCCATTATACCTACATTTTGGGCTACAGGAGTAGGTATCTAACTCCTTGCGATATGCTAAACCAAATTTTTTTTTCATTACTGGTGGCATGGGCTCATATATATGAAAAATGACCATATGTGAATAACGTACGTATGACATTGAATTTTGCATGATCATTTTTTGCAGCTCTCATTCTTTACTGTAGGTGATAATTTTGACAGCCGGTAGATAAATAATTTAAAATTTTGAAATAGTTGGCCGCTCCATAAGAATTGGTTATAATATGTATCTAAAGGGTTTTTCACTGCGTGGTTAAAGCATCTATAGTAGGACTATGATATAAAACACCATATCTTACAGCTACACAATTTACCAACACTAATTTTATGTATTCAAACGTCAAGTCCTGTGCTGAATATAAACACCTTTCTCTTTTAATATCTTTGGTGGGACTAAGTGAGAAGTTTTTGAAAAATGAGGAGGGCTAGTTTAACAAAGAAATGTCCCACTAAATTTAAAAGTATGTGTAGTCCTGTCAAATAATTGTTCTAACACTGTTATTTTTATTTCTCAGGATTTTAATGTACAACACCATCAAACTCACAGAGAAATCGTTTGACATTTACAACCTTGAATTAATGTAAGTATATCGAGTGTGATATTGTAATGCAGTATTATTTTTATGTTTATTATACTATAATTATTTAAATATTTTATTAATATAATTTCTTAATATCGAGCGTGTATTTTAATCCTGACAATTAAGATATATTTTGAAGTTTTATGCACCCTCCACCCCCTCAAAAATTGAATTTTGCTTTTTAGATTATATATATATATATATATATATATTATTTATTTATATATATATATATATATTATTTATTTATATTTATATTATATATATTATTGATTTATATTTAGATTATATCTTTATATATATATAGTCATACATCAAGGTTGTAATTTGATTTCAATTCTAGATATGTAAATAAGGGTAGTTTCATTATAACTTATTTTAATTCTAACGTTTTTGAAAATCGTTTTGATGACTTTGTCCAAAATGGATATGTTAGTAGTGTTTTAATGATACTAGGTTCATATGGATTTAATTGAAAGGTAGTGAAGATGGAATTTTTTTTAAAATTTGAAATCATTTGAAAATAGCTTAAACGATTTTGTTTAAAGTAGTTATCTGGTGAATGTTTTACATGGTAATAATATTGTATGTTCAGTTTTCTAAAAACAATTAGCTTCTGGGTAGTTTTCTGATGACTAGATTTGGAACATTTTGTTCCTAAATTGACTAATGTGCAGTAACATATTTTTATATAAATATTTATTGTTTTATTAATCTTACGATCCAATCGTGGCATTGACTCTCAGAGATTCAAAACCACTTAGCTTAGGGGAACAGGATATTTAAGGTGACATTTTAATAAACTTACCAAATATTCTCTAAGAAGGCGATGGTAAACCAAACTATGGCCAAATAGTTTTTAGGGCAAATGTTCGGAAATAGGTGATAGTTTCCCTGATAAAGGCCTGTTATTTTAGCCGCTCACTTAGCCACATTTTTAATTAAAAGTTAATCCTTGATAAACCTAATTTAAAATGACAATATTGGTGTCGATTTAAATCAGCATTTGTATTACTATTCCAGTCACCTCGAAGGAAATGGAATAGGATATTTACCAACTCAGGTTTTTGGAAAACAACATAAACTTCGAAAGCTGTAAGTGTAAAATATTGATTACCTACACTACCATTTTCATAGGAAGGGCCTGTTAGAAAAATAAAATATGTTCAATTGGTAAACAATAAAACCCTTTTACTATATTATTTGTGTTATTTTATAGGTAGTGATATTTTCTTTCCAAAATTGGAAGGAGCAGATAATATGACTTAATGCATGAATACGTGAAAGTATATTCAGTAAAGTATTTCGTTGTCAGAGTAGGCTCTTCCTATGAAAATTAGACTGTAAATTTGTGTTGAACATGTGAGTAAATGTGACATTGTATTAAACATGTCAATGTTGGGAGCCTAAGTGCAATGGAACATGCGATATAAACGTACTGAACAGTATTAATCTTACCTTGCCTTATTACACTATGGCCCTATCTTATAATCTGCACTATAGTGGTTCCCAAACTGTGGGTCGTTAGCTGATTTTTGGTGGGTCACGAATTTTTTTAAATGCGTAGGCTTACATTTTGTAATTAAAATAATGAATTTTTCTTTGTGTAAAAGTGTAAAACGATAAAAAAAAGGATTAAAGGGGGGAAAATAAGGCACGTAGTTTACGGATACAGGAAACGTGTTTCATGTTCGTGCCTGTGGCGTGGATATAAATGCAGTAATCAAAAGGAATCGGAAACATGTGCATAACTAGTACACATATCATTATGAGAACTAGATACTTTTTTATAAAATTACATTTAATAATAAATCTAAACCGCTTCTGTGGCTGCATGATCTAAAGCATCACTTTCACAATAGACTGAACTGCCGATGATGGGGATATCAGCGTTAGAATCCCAGCTGTGTGTACTGAGGCTGGTTTTCCCTCAAATAATTTCCACCCTTCCTACAAGGAAATGCGGCTACACTTTCTCTAAGTTCAACCTTCCTCATCCATAACACATTAACGTAATTAGTACATAGGTGTATAGCCCGAACGTGCAGTAAGATACGGTGCTTAATTTTTAAACAACGGTAATAAATAGTTAAATTAAAAACTACTCCCCCCCCCTTCTCATGTGTATTAGAGCTAGGTGGGTTGTGAAGGCTTGTCTTTCTAAAGATATTATTGGGGTACTATTAATTTTAGGAACCCCCTACACGCACACACACAAAACCACATACAACCACACACAACCATATATATCCACCCACACACCCACATCCATCCACACCCACACCTCCACATCTACACCCAAACACACCCACCAACACTCAAATCTACACACACACCCAAACACCCCCATATCCACATACACCCACAACGCCCCCCTCACCCCACACAGACACACGATAGAGTTTCGTTGAAGTCTTGACTCGTACGAAGGCTCCATGGGACCGATCGTGTGTGGCCAGCCTTACAGGGGCAGCTGGGGATGACATGTGTGATTAATTGAAACGTATTATATTTACCAGGCTTCTTGGTAACAACTTGCTGTCAACTCTGCCAGATGGGGCGTTGAGCGGTCTCGGCAAACTGGAGTGGCTGTTCCTGAAAAATAACCAACTGGAGACCCTTCACTTGAAATCGGGATTCAAGGATCTTACGAACTTGTCATGGCTGTAAGTGTTTACAACAAGGTCAGACAGCTTTGCGCTACCCGCAAAGGCTGTCACGTGGTACAAGAAAACAATCCTGCAATAGAGGTTCGAACTTGTCCGATGCACTTGGTATCGTTTTACACGTGCTATTAACCACCATGTTTTTGTTTTTTACCATTTAATCTCCAAGCTAATGTGTGTAATTATTATAAAACTACCTTTTTTTGTCCCTTCCCCACCAAGAAGTAGTCGTTGGAATACGTTTTGGCGGCCGCATTGTCTAAGGCAGAGGTAGCCATTCATTTTTGTTCACCCACCCCGAGATATAATTTCACATCAACTTTGTAGCCCCAAAGTTGATGGTTTGTAATGCAAGTAATGAAAGCTATAAGATATTTTTTATCACCATCCAGGAGAGAGAGGGAAAAAAATGACGTTCTCAAATCAGATATCTTTAGGTCCGGGTCTCTTGTGCTGGCTCCAATTAATCAGTGTTTATCACTAAATAATATATTCACTTTTAATTTTACGTACCCCCTGAGATAACTTCGTGGAACCCTGAGAGTGCGCGTGACTCAGGTTGAATATCTTTGGTCTAAGGCGTCACTCTCGCAATAGACTAGACTGGCTATGACGGGGAGATATGGGTTTGATCCCAATCGGGTGTACTAAGGGGATTTTCCCTAAATGGTTTTCCAATCTCCTTCCACCCAAGTGTGGGTACAATTACTATAAATTCAATCTTCCTCATCCCTAACTCATTAGAGTAATTAGAACATAGGCGTACAGCCCTAACAGTTAGTGAGACGTGGTGCTAAAAAAATAACTTTGGTGTTTAAGGTGAGATGGAAGGGAATGCGAGGAGTAGCCAGTTTTCTTGCAGTTTTCATGGAAAACATTTTTAGCCAAAATAAATAAAATATGGCTCCAGTACAGATGTAAAATTTAATTTTCTTCAAGGGGTGACTTAAAAAGTCTAGAATATTTGTCAAGGGTGTCCTGGAATTTAATGGCAACTTTTTCTCTTCACTTGAAAATTTGTTAGGTAATGCCACCATGCTCATGACAAATATTCAGGAGCTGTTGATATCAACATGTGAAAAAAATTAAACTCTCTGTTTGTACTTAGGCAATATTTCATTTATTTTAGTAAAAAAAAAAATTGACATAAAAACTGCAAAAACGTGGGCCTTTTCTATGGTCCCCTTCCACCTTAAATAAGAATCATTATAGAACATATTTTAAGATGTGCTTCATATTTATTGTTCTGTTAACACACCAATAGTTACATTAGGATTATGGTGAAAAGAACAATATCTAACGGCTATATCTTGAATTTCCTACGAATGGACATTTCAACCACCTTTTATAAACCAAAAACCTATTTTTACCGTCATTTGGGATAGCATTACGCCTCTGCTCAGTGGTATATCATTGGCCTACTAAACCAAAGTACTGTTCCGATTACCATTCCAACGTGTCATAGTTCAACTATTTTTAATGTGATTAAAATTTAAAGGTTCATCTACATCTTCATGACTGATTTATCTTAAATGGTTTTCAGGATTCTCTCTGATAACAACTTGACAATGAGAGGAGAAACATTTCCCAAACTTCTCAAGCTCAATGAAATGTGAGTACCAACCTAATACGCTCAAATGGATATTTTACTTACTCTACGTCTTACCATAAGTCCGGACTACCAAATTTAATTACACTAATGTATAATGGGGTGATTTTAAGAAAGGTAGATCATTTATTGAAAATATACCCACGTTTTCGTTGAAGAAGAGTGGGAAACCATTTTGGGAAAAAAATACTCTCGATGCAACTGGCAGGGATTTGAGCCCCGACTTCCCCATCCCCGGCAAACTAGACTAGATGAGCTTGACATTTAGTTCACGTGCCTATCGATGCGGGTTTGTTTGAAGTTATCTTCAATTAGTTTTGATTTCAATACTCCTGTGATTGTGGATGAATGAAATCTCACTGAACTATGAACTGTGTAGAGATAGCTCACTAATATATTGTACGTAACACAGACACAGGCGCCGGTAGATGGTTGTACGACTGCACGGCGAGGCAGCACATCGATACTGGCTGCCTACCTGGCAGGCATTAATATTTGTCGTTGAAATCAAACACGTGTTCTTATCTCGAAAAAGGGGAGAGCTAGACATTTTCTATAAGATACATTTTTCTGTTAATTTGGAGTCCATGTTTCGTTATCTGAAGTCAAATATTAGTAATACTTAATTTGACATATTTTATTGCAGAAATAAAGTTGGCAACCCCCATTTTTTTACATGATGGGAGTGGGTAACAGGTACATCGCATTTAGTTTATGAATTATTAATGTTTACATAATTAGTATGCAAGAATTCGTTTTACTAGCGGAAGCAGTTTTCATAATATCCACATAATAACGTTTTTACCTCAATCGTAAGAGGCGTGTACCGCCCTTGATATTTGAGATGGACCCTGGGTAGCTTGTCAATCCTTCTATTTTTAACCCCAGGAATAAACTGCCGAAGTTTGTTGGAAGGTTTTAGTTACACGCTGTGTATGCCAGCCATTGAGTGAGATTCTACTATTTAAATTAAGCATGGTCAAAATGACTTAGCGAGCTATACACGTGTATTAAACATTATATAAAACTATTTCTATAAAGATTATGTACACTTATTTATTTCGCAATTCTAATATAATTATTATTATAATCAAATTATTATATAAACATTACGTTAAAACATGTCTTGTATTTTAGTAAACTTGTTGGATTTCAATGTACTTTTTTAATGATTATATAAATCCTAAAAAATATTCAATGCAGACGTAATTATAACATATTTACCAATATTTTTCATCACAGAGACATATTCTCTTTCTTGGAGTCTATTAATACTGATTTTTGGTAGGCATACAAGATAATACTACATTTTACTCTGATAATTTTTTATATTCTTTCAAAAAACCAAGAGTATAGGCTAGTCGATACATAAAATTGTGGGAAAATATTGAATCTTTGGAGCTATAGAGTTGTACCAAATTATAAAATTATACCTACGTTCGATGGTTCCTGAGATAAGTCCTTCCATGGTTTTGCTGGAATTGTTAATAACCCTGTTAGTGTAGCTCCAGCCCTGCCTGTGTATCAGCAGTGATACGTCATCTACAAGAGGTACAACAAGGGTGAATCAAGTAGGGCTATTAACAAATCCAGCAGAAGCTTGTCAGGACTTTTCTCGGGAACTATCGAACATAGGACATATGTTCATAGGGACTTTTTATGTTGTTTTGAGGTCTACTACCCACACCCCATTTACTTTTCACGTAAATTGGAACACTATATATATTCATTAAGAATAGAACTTTTAGAAAATAAAATGTTTTTTTGATTTTATTATCATTATTATTATTAGCACCACGTCTAACTACCCGTTCGGGTTGTACACACTTACGCTAATGTGTAATGGTAGGATGATTGTGAGATGAAATGGAGGACCTACAGTTTAACGTTAACGTGGGATCCGAACCACGGTGGAGGCCTGGCATTGCACACATTCACAAGTTGTGATTAATACACGTCTTGTCAGAGGGGAAGGAAGGGTTTGGCAATCAGATAAATCTGCGCCGGAACCGAGGATTGAAGCCCGGACCCTCAGCACAGAAGTCTGACATACCCCTAGACCACCAAATCACCATTTATGATGTCAACATAGATAATATTTTAATATTTATTATTATTATATGAAAGTAGCTTTAGTAACTTTTGTAACTATAAAAAATGTTTCTTCCTATCGTAGTTAAAAATTTAATAATATTAAGGTTCTTGCATGAATTGAAACATGGGAAACAATTATATAATTTATGAATTTTTCAGATACTTGGACAACAATCAAATTGAATATATTGAGGAAGAAACATTTACCAATCTTAAAGGACTGGCGTGCTTGTAAGTTCAAAGCTTATTATTAAGTGTGGGCTTTCATAACAATGTGATGATTAGTGATGGATCAAATCTACTTTTTCTTGAGTCCAAGTCTTGAATTTAATCTTAATTTTACCTACGAATCCCGAATATATAAATCCAAACCCTAATCCTAGAAAATATTACAGCTATTATAATGGTGTGATATTTCCTTCAATTCTGATTTGTTTCACATTAATTATAAGGTTGATAAATAAAATATAAATTTTAGATAGATTATAAAAAAAGTCTAGTATGAATTCACATTTAGTTAAGTAGTTAATTAATGTTTTGAAATTTGTTGTTAGATTTTCCCCATAAATATGCTGGTTTAATCCACCAGTAGGAATTATAAAATAATATATTAAGATTCAAGGTTTGAAAGTAAAAAAAATTGCGATGTCCAGATGCCTGGTTATTTTGGAGTGAAAATTTTGAAGTCATCCACACAGGATAAATAAATGGAAATTATAAGTCAGAATTATAGAGAGTGTGAACAGAGTGAAGAGCTAATACCAATGTACAGGTACAATCAAAATGATGAAGATAGAATCAAAACTGACAAAGACATACACAATAATATTTCAAGTATACGTGCCAACTAATGAACATAAAGATGAAGTTAAAGAAGTATAAGAAAAGTGGGATGAAATCATCAGAAGAGTAAAAGGAGACGATCATTTCAAAATTATTGGGGATCGTAATGCGATTGTAGGAGAAGAAGAAGATGATAATAAAATGGTAGGTAAATATGTGTTGGAACGAGGAAATGTTAGGGGAGAATGATTGATAGAATTCTGTACACAACACATGTTGACAATAATATAACTTGTTTTAAGATTTACAAAAAAGGATATACACTGGAGATACAGCAAGATACCAAATAGACTACAATCTTACAAAATAATGATTCAATAACTAAATATGCAGTGAAAAAGTCACCCTGGAGTAGACATTGACAGCGACCACAATTTGGCGATGATGAAATCTAGAATGAAGTTTAAAAAATGTGCTCAAAGGAAAGATACAACATAAGTGGGACTTGGAAAAATTGAAGGAAAAAGAATGGAGGGTGGAGCATTGCAAGAAGAGTAATTAAATATCTAAAAACAAAAAAATAATGGAATTATAGAAGAAAGGCGGACTAACATCAAGAAAACAATAATATAAGTGCTTACAAGAATGATGCAAAAAAGAATGGACCAGACGATAGAAGCAATGCTTGGAGAAGATTAATGTGGATTCAGAAAGACCAGAGGAACAAGATAATCCATAGGGTCTTTGAGGATGCTATTAGATAGAAAAAGGAATGGCAAGAAAGTGTACACTTCATTGGTGGATATTGAAAAAGCACTTGATAAAGTGGAATAGAATCAAATTTTTGAAAATTATGAGAAAGCTTTGGATCAAGTACAACGACCGAAGAATAGTATAAAACTTATAAAAAAATTGGACAGCATTAATTAGAGATAATGAGCATGAAGAGGAATCTAAAATAATAAAGGGTGTTAGACGAGGATGCAACTTATCTCCAATGATATTTAACGCTTATGTAGAAGAAGCGATAACAGATGTAAAAAAAGAAGAGCTCATGCCTGGAAGTAAAATAGGAGGAGAACTTATAAACACACTTCATTTTGCTGATGATGACATTGCTGTTTGTTCTGAAAGTGAAGAGGATATTCAAGACCTACTGAAAATAATTGATTAAATACTGAAAATGATATTTAATATAAGTATGAACAAAAAGAAAACAAATATCATGATAAAGGAGAAATCACTCAACTGAATACAAAACTAGAAGAAGTAAGGCTACAGTTAGTAATGGATTCCTGCTACCTATGAAGTAAAATAACCGAAGATGAGATTTAAATAAATTTTAAGTATAATAGCGCAGGAATAATAAAGCTTTTCGGAGAAAAAAGGTATTACTAACCTCGGCTAGCTTAGGTTTTGAAATCAGGGAAAGGTTCCTAAAGTTCTGTATGTGGAGCGTTGTGTTTCATGGATCTGAAACATGGACCATTGGAGCAGCTGAAATGAAAATATTGGAGGTATTTGAAAAGTGGTGCTACAGAATAATGTTGAAAATATCATGGAGGGAGATTGTATCAAATGCAGATGTGCTAAGAAAAGAAAGTGATGAAAGTAATCTTTGTAAAGTTATACAGGAAAGAAGAGTTAGATGGTAGGACATATACTGAGATCTGATAGCTTGACGAAGATAAATATAGAAGGAGATGTAGACGTTAGAAATTCAAGAGAAAGACCAAAACTGTATTAAACGAATCAGATAGCAGACATGTTGGCAGAAGAAGGTACAAAGATGTAACAAATTTGGTCCAGGATAGAAAAAAGGGGAGATCTTCGAAAAAACCAATCTAAATATAATCTAAAATTTCAATTATTTTTAAATCCTTGAATCTCAACTATCCTTAATAATTTGACGATTCGAAGGACGATACCTATTTGTAGTAAACACTTTAACTTTTATTTGCAATTGTCATTACTAAGCTTCAAAGAACCTGACTGCTATAAGACATTCTTGACAATGAGATTTTTTCCCCCCCATTTCGTTTCGATTTAATGTACGCAAATTATTGGCGTCAAAATGCCACAGGAAAAGCCAAACTCTTTTAAAAAAATCACAATTTCTAGTGAGTCATATCCCTAAAATATGTGATAAGAGCAAAGAAGATTGACTATACTCCACATTTGTTGGTTAAATGATCAATATACACCTTATGGGTGGCACCTACTTGAAGGGACATATTCTCACACAACTTTAAATTTAAAGTATTTAATTATATGAAGACATACTACTTCTAAACTCCATCTTGGAGTGAGCCATATTTTAAAATACAAATTTCTGAAATATTTAATGATATCTGGATCTGTTCAATACTTTTCGTCGCTTCGGTGAGCGGGCCCCCTAAAACAATAAACTGAAGAATGAGTATCGACCAGTGACGAGTTGTGCTATAATCCAGTTTTACCACTGGTAACAGTTGGAAACTGGATAAAATATGTATTTTTAAACTTTTCTCCCATTAGATAACTATATTAATTTATTTTCCAACTTTTTATATTACTTGAATGACAAACGGCAGCTCTTTTGTAAATTTTGGTTTTTAAGTGAATTCTTAACCCCTTTTTGATTTCCAAAGGAAAACAGTTGGCGTAAAGTTTTTTGAAATACAATGATTGAAATAATAATTTATGGTGAAGGTATTAATTTGCCATTTCTAAAGGGTCACACCATGCCACTGTTATAGGCCACCTAATTAGTAGTTACAAATGTGTAATCTGTGTGTTTAGGAATCTGCAACACAACTTGATTACATATGTACACGAGAATGCCTTCAAAAAGAACAGCGCATTGAAAGATTTGTAAGAAAAATATTGTATTTTATATACTATTAGCTCACATCTAATTTAATCAAGGGCGTAGATGGCTAATTTTTCTAGGGGGGCATATAGAAAATAAACCTTTATCCAATAAAAGCGTTCATACGTATATATGGACCACCCCATCAAATTATGGAGGGGAGGGGTTCAGAAGCCCCTAACATTCTCTCCTTTCTACGCCATTGATATTAATATACTAAATTAATTGGAAAAATGACAATTTGGACATGAAATTCGAACCCGAGACCTGTGTTCATATCCTAGTTTTTCACCTAATTAAATTTGATTCAGCTATCGGGATTGATCCTGTAGACAATCATTAGTAGGGCCTGAATTTTGATGACATGAACTTTAAAAAAATACCTATGGAACCACATTAAAAATCTATAAATTATTACAAAAAATGACTTAATAATGTAAACGAAATCTTTGAAAGAAGGCACATGAATAGATAAAAAAATATGAGCCTTTTTCAAATTGAAACTAAAATTTTTCTGAATGTTATGAAAAACCCTTAGCAAATAAACTCTCGCCTTTTGCTAAACTTGAACATTTATTTAAAAATACTTTATTCAGAAGCAATAGCTAACCCCTTCCACATATGTATATATTTCCAAGAATGTGAATTTTTCCTTCGATAGAAGTAAAGAGAGTGCTAAGTTAATTTGAAGCCTACGATCTGACAACTGAGTGCTGAAAAATCTTATATTTGCGTATTCACGCGTATACATAAATAAATTGATACTATTAAAATTAAACGCCTAAAACGACTAAAAAATTAATAAAAGCATGAAAATATTATTTAAAATTTCAAAATTACTAAAAAATTACATACAAACTATACACTTCTAATACCAGGGGATCATCAACAGAGTTTATGTGCATATGAGTATCGTCAGTGATAAAAAAAAAGGATGACTTGTCGTCAAAATCTGGGCCACCATTATTTTTTATATTGTACCTGAATTAAAAATAATTTACTATACAGTAGATTTACACAGTCATTTATTGTTATTGTTATTTATTGTACGCTTAGGATAAGGAAATGAATAATGGGACAATATTTTAGATAAAATGCATCTGCATTAGCGTTGTAAGAGGCTGTGAGCGTTGGGATATCGGTTATTTATTTCCAAATTTGTTTTGTTATTTTTATCTCTTTTTTTTGTATTTGATTGAATAAATCAAATTAAAATATTGAAAATATTAAATATCTTATAATATATTAATAAAGGGATCAAACATAAATCCATGTTGTATGGTTGTTGAAATCACACACGTTGAAACTACTAATAGTGATTGACATTTTATTTTTTAGGGATTTGAGTCACAACTTATTGAAGGTTTTACCACCCATCGTATTTTTCAGTCAGATGAAGCTGACAAAACTGTAAGTAAATATTTTCTAGCAAACAAATTCTTCCTCATATAAGGAACTTAATGATGTAAGGTAACGTGGGTTCGGATCCGTTTTTTATTATTTTTTTAAATGACAAAAACATATTTTATTTGTCGATAGATAAATAAAATTCTGCTTCAGCAAATTTATTTTGTTTAGTTTTATACATTTAGTTATGTAATCTGTTTTTAAAAATCTGTCACTAGCATCACAGAATTTGAATTTGACTTTTTTTCTTTTTTTCAAAAGGTTTATGGTCAAGTTTACGAACCACATTTTGTTTGTTTGTAAAGCACTTAAAACGTCCTAATCCAGAGGTACATTTTTTTTCACGATTACAATATCTTCTCTGTATAATATAGTACAATTCATGTTAGTTATAAATCTCCCCACACAATAAGTTTTAAACCAAAATATTTAAACGCCTTCAAATAATTCAATCGTTCTAAACAGTTGACGTACTGTACATGAACAAAAAGTTCCATACTTGGTTTATTGTTTTCCTAATTAAGTTTCTCTCGGACACGATAATGTTACCTTGCCCGTGTCAACATTTGTTTACCGCTTGTGCTGGAGTGTTTATCACGTGGATTACAAGGGAGACATGTAATATCCCATATGGGGTGGTCAGGGTGGCTGCATCGTAATGTGTGATAAAGGTGGGGGCACAACTTGCTACCAGATTACGTTTACATTACCTTCAATATAGGGTCGTTCAAATATTAGCCCACAAATATATTCAGCGACTTACTCGTGTTTTTTTTTAGAGTAGAGCTATGCATAATGTCACGGTATTTACACTCAAGAAATGCGATGAAAGTACAGTCCGATTTTCATAAAAACCCTAATTTAACAAGCAACCAGATCTGTATTAAGGTATTTATAAGTAAAGAAATGTGATTTTTAGCTATCGCTTTTGATAGATATTATCAATATCTATAAATTAGCCCTAATAATATAGTTAATCAATGTTATCGATTTTAAAATGTGTTTTCTAAAAGTTGCTTTTTACCAAAGTCCCACTAAAATCTCTATAGTGTAAGTTACGTTATATTAATATGAAAAAGAGAATGTGTACAAAAAAAAAAGAGATCGTAGTTTTTTATGAGTAAAACTACAGGGAACACTTACAATATTTGTTTTAAATATGATCTGTTATCACAATAATTATCCCCCTTGAAATATTTTTTCTAGGTCACTGGCTTATAACCCATTTAAACAACTTCCTCGTCAACTATTCTGGAAGCTTGAAAATTTGGCGTCATTGTGAGTACAGTTATACTTTGAAGTAGAAGATTTATAATAATTCATTAATTTATGATTATATTAATTATTCATTTATAGTGAAAATCTATTCTATAAATGATTTATTATATTTAAAGTTTTGTTGATTTTTAAAACACATTTTACATTATTTAAGTAATTTCATGCTTCAATTAAATTAACCCAATCACTTTTTTTTAGTGTGAATGTTTGATGTAGGTCTACCATATCAGAAAACAGTTTTAAAAATAAAGCAAAACTATTTCATTTTAAGTGTGTTTAGACTTATATATTTTATGACGTTAGGAAACCGAAAGTTCATTGCCGCACTTACAAAAGTATGCCACCTTTCCCAATCTTGAGCTAATTCTATCCGGTCCACCTCATTACACCTTATCTCTTCCAGGTCCATTCTAATGTTATCCTTCCATCTGCGTCTAGGTCTTCCCATTGGTTTCTTACAATTGGGTTTGCCAGTCAGTACTCTGAACAATGTTCTAGAATCTTCCGTTTGCACTGTATGCCCTGCCCACCGTAACCTGCGAGACTTGACTATCCTAGTAATGTCTTTTGATGATACAGGCTGTGTAACTCATCATTACGCAACCTCCTCCATTCATAATAGCTTCATACCTTTTTGTACTAGATATATTCCTCTGTACCCTTTAATTTCGAACACCCAAGATTTGTTTTCGTCATGCAAAGTAAGAAACCACGTTTCACATTGATTAGACTTTACTTAAAATTAAATTTGTATGGGGAGGAAGGGAGAAGGGCGTTATAGGAATAACCCTCTTCTCCTAAAGTAGTACAAATATATATAATTATATTGTGATCCTCTTCGATGCCTGGGCTGTTAGCTTATTAGTACCTTATAAAATTCTGGCTGCTACACCCTTAATTGTATTTTTAAAAAGGCTTTTAATCACCTTAACATTATTTAAAAATAATCTGGCTCTCTTCTGTTGGGGGAATTTTCCCCAAGCAACTGCAGGTAAGAAGCCCATCAAAATATACTTCTTTGTTTGGCCCCGCAGCTCTATTTAAGACTTTATCACTATATATACAGGTTGTTTGGAAACTCATAGCTCAAACTGCACATATAGCTTGCTTGAGCCCAAATTAATACAAAATTCTTATACATTTACATCCGAAAAACTATGCTGATACCATTAAATTGTGTTCAAAGTTTCGACGTACAGCGCCGGGATAGCAAAGCTATTCAAGCAAGAGTGTACAACAGGTTGCATAGGAGTTAGGCGTACGGCACTACACACCTTGACATCTTGTAGCACGGCAGCAGCACATACCAAAATTAATAATAAACAACACACAAGTTCATCTAGAGATACGAATACGTTCCAAGAGTCATCATTAACGGTCATATATCACAAAAAGTGCTTGCCATTATTACATGTACAGTGCCACGCGCCTAGCTTCTATGCAACTTGTTGTACACCTATGCTTGACAGATTTTCTCTTCCGGTGCTGTACGCCGAAACTTTGAACACAAGTTAATGGTATTAGCATAATTTTTCAGATGTATGTAGGGATATTGTATTACTTTTGGCTCAAACAAGCTATATGCGCAGTTTGGGCTATGAATTTCCGAAAATCCTGTATATATGAGGTGTTAAACGTGCACTTTATGAACCGAATGATTATATCAATACATTACTTAAAAACTAAGTTAAATATATGACAAACAAAAAACCCAACCCCCCCCCCC
>CABFWB010000160.1:142937-156308 GCA_902151455.1 Timema bartmani | reverse complement strand
CCCCCACTAAGAACCAAAGTTCAATACTCAGACAATTTACTGCTCGAACTAGACTCTCTCATACTTTTTTTTTAAAAAAAAGGGTACTGTCACCTATTATTAAAATTAAATATTGGTTTTTTAAATTAAATCTGAGGAAAAAGTGCAAATGGCTAATAACAAACTGTTATAGTTTTTTTATGGGTATCAGTACTATTGTCCATAAGGCATCAGGTTACCACTATACTCTATTGCTAATGTTGAGGTTCGGATCACTGCTGGGTGTACTAAGAGTGGTTTTCGCATAATATGTTAACCATAACTGTGGGTTTTCCATCTCATATCCACGTAATTGTGGCCGAATTTACTTTATAAAACAACCCCTGATCCTTAAATTAAGCTTTTTGCTCAACGCAATATTAAACAAATTGTTTAGTACCTACACTAGAGATTACAAATATAGAAGATCGATACGTATTGTGTTAATAGACATCTTAAGACTGAGCTTACCAGTTAATGTATGATTCTAAATGCATATTGGAGAAACAATAATATTTCAATCCTATAATAAAATGTTTTTCGCTTTAGTGCCCGCATGTTCTAAGGTAGTGGTTCTTAACCTTTTATTACTCGCGGCCCCCTAAATATTTTCATGGGTTCCTAGTTTTTAGTGACATATTAATCATTAAGCTTTATTCTAAAATAATGGCTTAATTTACTGATTATAATAACAAACAAATATAAAAACAGGAATTAACTTAACTTAATGAATATATTTAATGGGACTAATTTGTCTATTCTTGTTTCAATTCTATTACTTAATGCTATTTACTTGCAGGAGTCGAATTCGCTGCTTCGTTTTAATATTTACAACTGTGGAAAATCCCTTTTCACATAAATAAGTAGAAACAAAGGGCAGCAAATTTTGAATGGTGATGGTAAGAAAATGGGGATTATTTGTAATATCCGTGATTTATATTAACCGTGCTTCCCCTACCCTTCATTACCCCGGAAAATCGAGAGTCTCCTGTACTTACATGCTTACGATCATCGTATTATTTCTTCCAAAACGTAAAATTTAAGATAATTGACCTCAGTACTACGCAAATAACATTTTAAATTATTTTTTCGAGGTCTCCCAAAAAACTTTTGTGGCCCCTCGGCTAAGAACTGGTCTAAAGCACTACTTTTTCAATATACTAGACCGCCGATGACGTTCTGAGGGTGGTTTTCCAAATTGGTTTTCCACTCTCTCTCTCTCTCTCCACGCAATTGCGGGTACACTTCCTCTATATATAACCTTCCTAGTCCTTAAAAAAATGTTTGTAATTAATACATAAGTGTATAACCCAAACGAACGTAAATTATGCGTACATTAATTTTATTTGTGAAATTAAGACGAATCTAGTGTTTGTATAATAAATAGGTGATACTGCAAGAAGTATTAATCAAGCTCATTTATAATAATATTCCTGTTAAATAAAAAACTCTTCATGTAATGGTTTTAGGGTTTGGCGAGGCGAGAAATAGTTCTGATACTAGTTTATTTTCCTCGATATCTTTTTGATCAAATCATTGTACGTGTTTATTTACAGGAATCTACAAGACATTGAAATAGTAAACATTGATGTCGGGATGTTTACTTTTCTTACCAAACTAGACTTTGTGTAAGTATGTTTTAACAAATTATATTGCACAATCAGGAAGCCATGAAAAGAATATTCTGGATAGTTTTATGCAAATAAATGTAGAGCAATAAAATGTATACAATCTCATTATATTAATCAAAATCGGCACATCCTGACAAACTAAACAGATAAAGATCATGTAGCTTGGCTTATGACAACATCAAAATAGAGCTGGTAACTTTAAGAAATACCATATAAGCTTCTTGCTCTGGCAATCTAACTATAGCTATACTTGACCCTTAGTTTTGTTTGTTTTCATAATACCTGACTTGCCACATTTAAATTACTCCAGGGAGAGTCGCTTGTTCAAATCCTGGGTGAAAACTTTAATTGAAAATTTATCCATCAGTGTGTGTGAGGGAGTATTTCAGATTTAACTTTAATCAGTAGGTCCCAGTTGCTTGTAATAAAGGCAAGTTAAATACCTGAACACTTATAGAAGACGCTCCTAGCTTAGTGAGTCTTAACTCCACGTGTAATGCGCAGAGTTGATTGGAGTTACCAACCCTCTATTACCGGTTGGCCCCCAATGGGGGTTGGTGAATCCCACCAGAGGGGTACTCGGGTCTCAAGATGGCGTTGGATCTGGCACGGGATAGTTGTGCTGTTGTAAACAAAAAGGGGACCTATATACTAGGATTCTGGTAACTGCAAAATGCATAAATGCAAATTAAAATAACTACTCCCTTTTTTAAATAATGTATTATTGCTTCAAGAAGAATTTTTATGGTTTCTTATCTGCACTTTTATATAATATTAGTGGGAAAAAATGCTCAAATATGCTAGCAAACACTTGTTTTTATTTAATGATATAGACTTTATTATTTTATGTAATAAGTCACATAATTTATTTAAAATAAGATGAAATCTATCAATCTTATGGCGTAGTATTATTGTTTTATTAATGTTTTATTTTGATTTGTAGATATTTCAAAAAATTCCTCTACTGCACATACGCCCCTCTGGTTCCCAAGTGCAAGCCGACCACAGACGGTAAGTTGGAAATTTGTTCTAAAAGTTTTAATTAACCTCTGGATAACTAATTGTGGGCATGAAAATAGAAGTCACAGTTCGAATCTTGACCACGTACATTGAAGTTAGTTCTCCACATCCGACTTATAACTGCAGTTTTACGATCATGAAGTTTTTACTCCCGTTAAAACAATCTTTCTCATACCTACAAACTAGATTAAGCTGCTTTTGACGGTAAACGTTCTTTTAATTACTTTTTTATTTGACGTATTTAAATTATTTTAAGTGAACTTACTATATATATGTATATATAAGTTCACTTAAA
This sequence comes from Timema bartmani, assembly GCA_902151455.1. Taxonomy (NCBI): domain Eukaryota; kingdom Metazoa; phylum Arthropoda; class Insecta; order Phasmatodea; family Timematidae; genus Timema; species Timema bartmani. The sequence continues at coordinate 153,344 of CABFWB010000160.1, read as the reverse complement.
ATAATATATAATTGTATATATTTATCGGCATACGACTCATTTACTAACGTAAGTCTAAAACAGACACAACACCCATCACCCGACGGTCAATTCATCACTGTGAAAGGGGAACCCCACATTTCACCAATGATAACATTAGTCGGCCATGCCGAGAATCGAAACTGGGACCCTTATCTCAGTATACAAACACGCTAACAACTGATCTTATGTGCGGGATGTTTTTAAATTAAAAAAGTCTGCGCTTAAGGTGAGGTGTAAGAAAACGCGTGATGATCGTTTCATAATGATAAACCATTTTGCGTCCAAATAAAATAAAATATTGCTTCAAGAGATACGTTTAGTTTAATTTACTATACAGAGTAATATCAACAGTTCTTGAATATTTGTCATACCCCCATCGGTGGACGAATGGTATAGAGCGTCACTCTCACAATTTACTGGACTGCTGATTACGGAAGATCAGGCATAGATACCCGATCGGATGTCCTGAGGATATTAATTTATTCCTAAATAATTTTCCTTTCTCTTTCTACGTAAACGCAGGCACAAATTCATATAAATTCATTCTTATCCATCCCTAACTAGTTGTAATAGATTATTACATACGCATATAATCCAAACGGGTGTCCAAAATATTAGTATTTCTTTTGTAAGTTGTGGCAATTAAGTTTGGAAATCGTAATTCCATAGAGTAATTAAATAGTACATTAAAAAACGTATCTACTGGATATATAATTTATTTATTTTGACAACAAACTGTGTTTTATTAAAAAAAACTGCAAAAATATGGACAAGTCACTGCAGGTACACCCAGCTCCCTCTACCCACTATCTATGCGTCAATCTGTCAGGTTAGCCAATCAAATGGTGGGAGTTATCGGGTAGGAGCGTTTAAAATAGCCAAACTTGATGTTTCGATGAATTTATTGTAGATTAGAGTACATAATGTGGTGTAGATAGCTAATTGGTAAAATACCTTTGGAAGTTATAGCAAACAGTCTAGCAAACAGTCTTTTAATACGTATTTATCGTTAAACTATGTCACCACGTCTTGGACAAGAACTAAATAAGTCCTACTTCTATGGTCCTTGACCTCAACAATCATAAACTTCTTAACACTCTCGACATTCTTTCCCCTAGCGCCGCCTCTTATTATCATTTCGGATTATACGCTAACACTCTCTAAAGCAGTGTTTCTCAACCTTTTTGAGCTGACGCCCCCCTTGGAAGATCATCAAATTCCCATCCCATTTCCCTCCAATATTTTTTTTAGTCAAATTCCCACGCCAACCTTTCCCAATATTCTTTGAGACAGTAAAAGAAAATACTTAGAAATCTTGGGTTTTTTTTCACTTCTTTATTCAAAAACCAATTTAACACTGGCAGCGTAACGGTACAAATAAATTGACTGAAAACTAATGTGATGGTTGGCAGAATTTTGTTTTTATGAGTTCTTGAATATTGTGTCTTACAACTGGTAGGCAGTGTTGCCAATATCTCAAGAAAAAATTATCTCATTTTGGAAAATCAATTGAAAAAAAAAGAATGTATTCAATGCTTAGCTGATTTTAATGTAATTTCCAAATTGTTCCACGCCCCCTCGGAAAGTGCTTCACGCTACACCAGGGGGGCGCACCCCCTAGGTTGAGAATCACTGCTCTAAAGAATCTCCGAAGAACATGAGGATTTTGTCCGCGTTTCTCACCTACTTATAGCTTTAAAATATGTCATGCTTTCTAATGTTTTTTTAAATGTAATTTACTGGTATGTAGCTAGCTATACATGAGCAGAGCTAATTTAAAGACACGTGTAAACTAATTGTATACTGTTCTGAATATCTTGGCTGACTCAGGATTTCATTATTACGAGGGAACTGTGTCTATTATGTAACATACCTATGGACCTATGTTGTTAGACACTGATATACATTAATTAACTCGCGTTCCCTTCCAAACCACCTTAATGTTTGATATTTTGTGAAGAGCCAGCCAGCCAAGCCACCAATAAGAGCTCGTTCCTATCCAGGTGTATCGTCTTTCGAGCACCTACTGGTGAAGCCAGTGCTACGAGTCACTGTTTGGATTGTGGCGGCCATGATAGGCGTGGGAAACAGTCTTGTTCTATGGGGTCGCTTCTCCTCCAAGGATGAGAACAGGGTGCTCAGTTTGGTCATCAGGAACCTAGCAGGTAAACAGGTATAGGACTACACCAGTGATGAGCCAGCTCGTTAAGGACCTAGCAGGTAAACAGGTATAAGACTACACAAGTGATGAGCCTACTCATTAAGAACCTAGCAGGTAAACAGGTAGGCACAGAGGGCAAGTGTAAGTTCCTTGACTAGAGCTCTTTTAATCCCCCATTCTAAAAAGGTACCTTAATTTCAGTGTCAAGTTTCTCCACTAGGGGAGGCCTAATTCCGCCACTGAAGATGGAAAAGAGGGGTGGGGGCAGGAGGTAGAGCTTCTCCATGACAGTTCAAGGAAGTCCAAGTGCACTAGCCTAACCTGAAAACCTAACTTTCAATGCGCCCATAATTGGTGTATAAAATTATGGTTCCAATTCAACCAAAATTAACCTAGACTTCCGTACATTGATGAATATTTTGTCCATGATAGGAGGAGCAATTCAAAAAATGGTGCTAAAAATAATTATTGTGATACAAACTTGGCGTTCAAACCTTCCATAATTTCTACATATAATTATGGCTCCTACCTACTGCGTTTATGCATTTTGTTATTATTTAATTTTGTAAGTGAAGTTCCTCCTCTTATCGTGGACTTCCGTGCAATGAACGGGGGAATGAGAGCTAATCTTCGACCCCCCTTAACCCCATAAAATTGGAGGAATTAGGCTATTACACTCGGGCTACTTATATCATCTTCCTCAAGGTATTGTGGAGGATCTCGACCATTACAATTGGACTACTTATCTCCGCAGAGGAACTCGATATCTCAGGACACAATTAGTGACTATGGTCACTGTACTTTGCAGATAAACAGGTAGATGCTAATAGTGAGTCTGGCTATCAGTGCTGAGTTATGTCATTAGGGGCATTGCAAGTGAACAGGTATATGCTAATAGTGAGTATGGCTATCAGTGCTGAGTTATGTCATTAGGGGCATTGCAGGTGAACAGGTAGATGCTAATAGTGAGTCTGGCTATCAGTGCTGAGTTATGTCTTTAGGGGAATTACAGGTGAACCGGTAGAGGTCAGTGCTTAGGTTTATCCTTAGGAACATTGCAAGAGGAACATTGTAGGTAAACAAATACACGTCAGTGCTTAGGTTTATCCTTAGGAACATTGCAAGAGGAACGTTGTAGGTAAGCAGATACACTTCATTGCTGAGGTTTGTCCTTAGGAACATTGCATGAGAAGCGTTGTAGGTAAACAAATATACGTCAGTGCTGGGGTTAGTCCTTAGGAACATTGCAAGAGGAACGTTGTAGGTAAGCAAATACACGTCAGTGCTTAGGTTTGTCCTCAGAAACATTGCAAGAGGAACGTTGTAGGTAAACAGATAAACGTCATGGCTGAAGTTGGTCCTTAGTCGTATTGTAGGTAAACAGGTAAAGGCCAGTTCTGAGTCTGGTATTCAATAACCGGTCGGAAAAACGGGCATATTCTCACTTAATTCTTTTCATATTGATACATAGTATAGATTGTGTATCTTATTTATTTGTATTATACTACATTTAACTGTCATTTTAAATTATTTTTGTATGTATTAATTTAATGAATATGTTATCATTAGATTATTTTATTTACTGGCTCTATTTTACTTTAGGTTGCATTTTTAAGCTGTTTTATTTCACTACTATTATTATTGTAGTATTTTCTGTGTGGGCCTGTGTTTTTCCGCACCACACTGTTATTGGCCCATAGAGGCTGTTGGGACCCTTAATTTTGAAACGTGCGAGTAGCGATTCGCTAGCGTATCTCTCTCATCTCACACACGATCACGCCAACCCCTAATTTTGAAATTTCTGCGCTGCGAAAACTGACGTCACACTATCAAATAGCGAGCTGATTCTACTCGCCAGCCAAACACCGTGCGAGACAGGGCTTGTTTGTCGAGTAGAGCATAATATAGCAAAATAGATGCCATCCCCCTCTTCGGTTGCAGCCTTCTGAGACTGATTTTGTTTAAATAAACCTACAATTGTACAAAATAGGTTTACAGAAGATAAAAATATGATTGCATTGTACACTTTATTCGATCCGTCAATAAAAATATTTGTCTGAGTGAAAATATAAAGTGTATTTTAATTTTTTCAAATTTATTTAACCAGCAATTTGGCTGAGTCGATAGGATCACATTCTCATAAACTAGAGTTCGTGTGTTCAAATCCTGTCATCTCAAATTATTTTTTAATCTATCAGACTTTAAACTTTAATTTTAAATGAATGTATAAGTAAGCATATAATTTGTTTTAAATATTTTGTATAGAATTATACAAGGTATTTGAGCTTACGTAGACTACCATAATATTCTTCTTTAAAAATAATTTAACAAGGTAGTAAATTAAAAATAGTACATTAATTTTGAAATTTTGTATTTTGGTGATTATTTAAAAATTAAATTAATGGGTTTTATGTCATGAAAATGTACACATTTGAAAAATACGGCTAAGCAAGCTAATTATTATTCGCATAGTAAAAACCGTTAGGTCATATTTACGTTTTAAAAACAGTTGAGAAAATAAAATAATATTTTACTGAATTCTAATTATTAACAAGTGATTTTAATTCAGACAAAAAAATTAAAATATTATAATCGAAGTGGGATCAATCCCGCTAATTTCTAAATATCAGACAAGCATGCTAACAAGTCACCTAAATTGGATATTCATTACAAGAACGGTTTAACTTCTACGGATATAACCTAATAAATTTTTGAGACAACAAACATAGATGCAAACAACTGGAATATGGTTTCCTAATAAAACCAAACAAATCGTTTTACATGATGCACTCAATACCATAATAGTGTTTACTTTCAGTTACGTATCTTGTATAATGGCGTTTTGTGGCATCCCATCGCCTCAATCCTTTGGCACGTCATTGTTTTACAGTTTTGTCAGATTGAAAACCCAATCGCAAGCGAAAAAACGCTACACCGACTCGCACGACAGTAGAAACCTTTCAAAATTAACTCTGTTTTGGTACAGCCTGCGATTTGTGAATTTGCTTGCAAGCGAGTATTTTCGAAACTTTCAAAATTAGGGGTCCTGGTCAGGTTTACCGGTGACGTGAAGGCTAAGAGTGGAATACCAGTTGGTTGTGCTTAAAATGTTTATACTAAATGATTTCTCACTCTCTCTTCACGCATATACGTAGGAATTCCTTCCTAATTATACCCTCCTCGTCCGCATTCTGTTATTGCAAGGGCGTGGAAATTTATGTTTCGGTGGGGTCTGGAAACCCTGGAATTTGATGGAGGTCCATTTATAAACATACAAATCTGTATTGGCTTAATGCATTGTAAAATAAATTTGGCGGATGCCCCCTAGAAAAACTAGCTTTTATGCCCTTGTATTAATGTAGTTATGTAGATTGTCCAAATGGGAAGTAAAGTGGTGTACACTAATTACCTAGCTAACTTTTATTATACCTGTAATTACTAATAAACTAGTCTAAGATTATTATATAATTGATAGTAGCTTGGTTATAAGAAAGGCCATGGAGGAATCAATCAAATTAACATTGCTACCGCCCATTTAGGTGGCCACATGGTCTAACACGCTACTTTTGCAGAAGACTAGACTACGGATGATGGAGAGATTGAGGTTTTAATCTCGGTCAGATGTACTGATGGGGTGGTTATCCATAAATTGTTTTACACTCTCTTCACGCAAATATGGGTGAATTACCTTCTTCATTAGTGTCAGTACGGGGATCACCCGGACTGGACGTGTGATAAGACGCAGAGACCCACTTCAATGGTTGAACAGTCTAAGGAATCACTCTTGTGTTAGACTGGCCTGATGATGACGGGTAGACCGGGGTTGGAATCCCGGTCAGGTCTATTGAGGATGTTTCTTTACTAAATAATTCTCCACTCTCCTCGCACGCAAATAGTTGACCTCGGGGGTTTTGGGGTAAAGTGTTCGCCTCAGGACTCGATGTTTGTAGGTTCAAACCTAGCCGAGGCTGATGGATTTTTCTTGAACGATAAAAATCCACAGCACAGCTTCCTTTGGAGGGGAAGTAAAGCCGTCCGTCCCACATCGATTGCTGTGGCTTGTAAAATAACCCTGAGAGATATGTGAAAATACCTTTCCTGACAAAATTGGTAGGTCTTTTTGCTCTCGCTCATAAAATTATCGTATGCTAATATAATCGTTTGGCTTGGAAAGAGCACGTAAAATACATTAAATAAAATAAAATCAACGTGAATGCAGGAAGACTACTTCTAAAGTGTTCCTTCTTAAACAGGTAGTAAGATGCGGTGATAGTAAAATAAAAAAAAGACGTAGAGCGTGTTTGGTAAAAATACATTTAACTGCCAATTAATGTTCGTCATCGTCTTAATAAATGAAACTTTTAGTATGTGTTTTGTTTTATTCTGTTGTCAGTCTCAGACATGTTGATGAGTGTCTATCTTGTGGTGATCGGTTTCCAAGATGCGCAGCTTCGCGGAGTGTATAACCGGCAGGCGCACATCTGGATGTCTTCGTGGACTTGCACCTGTATTGGTATCGTCGCTATGATTTCATCGGAAGTGAGTTGATTTGGTAATTTGTTATTACTGCTTTTAGTATATTGTCCCCTTTTGAGGGTGTTACATGGTAGAGTATTGATACGCGTCGCAGACATTTAGGAGTCGCGCGTTATTTAAGAAGTGGTTTGATAAGTTCTTATATCATTTTCAACAAAATGTAGGTGAAAATTATCAGAATGATTCTCACCAGCTAAAAAGTTTGAGTTTAAAGTTTAAAAAAAAAATTTGCGAAGCCTTAGGCAAATATTTGTGCTCCTGAGATTAAAGTATAAGCTTAGAAATCTAAATTTAGACTTCCTCTAGCAAATAAATTCACGTTTTGATAGTCACAACATAACATTTTAAGATAATGTAGGATTGTTTTATAGGGTCTCATGTAAGTTGGCACACTTTTTTTTTAATAATCTAAACTGAAAACTTAATATTTTTTTAACTTATTATAACTAACGCCCACATTTTGGTCAAAACAGTGTTAAAATAATATCATACTACTTCATAAATAATCGGGGAGTTCTAAACGTTTGTAACACTTACCATGTAGCACGAGGCTTACAATCCAGTTTAAAGGTAGAGAGAGTTCCATTAACGGTCGCGTTCCGCGTCTCAGACCACAGACGTCGGATACAGTGTTTCAGTAGATGCGTCTGACGCCAGTCGTATGTCATTTTTTATGGCATACAGACTATTCCTCATTTATGAGCACTTTTCATTTGTGTTTTATTTAATGTTCCACGCTCTTTCGTTATTTCGTCATAGTGTTAGCACAAAGTTGACACAAAGTCAGAGTAATCGATTACTTATTATATATATTTTGATAGAAGAATAATTAGATGCTTTTTTCAGCACCGCGCCTTACTACCCGTTCGGGTTAAAGGTTTATGTACTAATAACGCTAGTTGTTTTAGGTATTATGGAGTTTATATTTATAGGAAGTGTACCCGCATTTGCGTGGAGGAAGAGTGGAAACCCATTTAAGAAAAACCACCCTCAATACACCCGACAGAGATTCGAACCTTGATATCCCCGTCATCGGCAGTCCAGTCTACTGCGAGAGTAACAACTTAAACCATGCGGCCACCAAAGTGGGTATGGGGATATTGTTATAGAAAAGATGACAAACAGCTACTAAATTAATAATGAAACGAGGCCCATGTATAGACAACGTACCGATGAAGATTTCTTCTCTTCGCTTATACAAAGAAATCTATTGAAGTTCTGAATCTAGTGAAAGATGATCCAAAGAAAAACTTGAGGGTTGCTTTACCATTTATTCAATTATTAAACTCTCGTCCTCTCATGTGGAGAAATATTGGACTATCTTCAATACCAACCCAATCAAACACAAAAGAAAACAACTCTAGTAAAACACACGTTTGGTCTGTGGTGCGTTAGCGACCACACTGCTCTTGGAGCAGAGTTAACGTAGGTGCAGTAAAAACGCTGGACGTGCACTCTGGTCGTCATTTGCGGTCGCTTCGAAGGAACTGGTCACATAATAAACGATGGACGTGCACTCTGATCGTCAGTTGCGGTCGCCTCGAAGGAACCGGTAACATAATAAACGATGGAAACCAGTCCAGTCGCTCGTCGCAGACGCGAGTCACGCTGAGTGAATTCTACCATAAGAACTGCAGGGTTACTAATGGGGAAAGAGCGTTGTCATTTTCTCGTTTCTATGTGGTCAATCTCCCCTCAAAGATAAGACAAGTTTCACAACGCTGGTTAGTCGAGCTTGCCAGTAGCTCCTTCTTACCCAGTACACCACCTTCAGACATAACAGAGAGAGAGGATATTTGACAACAGTTAACTGAGAGAGGGAGAGAGCTAGGATAAAGATTTTCTCCATAAGACCTGCAGTTCCCTCAAAGATGATATTGGGTGTAGCCTTTGTGCTCATAGTATATTGTCCCCTCATAATGTGACTATTCATGCTATCCAGTGAGTGTTCTCGTTTCAGGTATCGGTGTTCATCCTAGTATTCATGTCCATGGAGAGGTTCCTGTTAATCGCCATCCCGTTCGGCACCCACCAGACGATGACGAGTAAGACGGCTGTGTCCTGGCTCTCCTTCATCTGGGTCGTGGGTTTTAGTCTAGCTGCTGTACCGGGTGAGTGAGGGCGACACAGTGCTACTGTCAGGGGCGCTCCTCAGTTCTTCTCTTGCTTGTGGGAGAACCCACTAGGGTGGAGCGCGGTTTCAAAGACTCTGGGCCACGACCTATTGACGACCCCAAGTTGAGGTCCAGTGGCGAGGAACAAATTTGCTCCTTCTGTGTGGCCCACTATGTAGTCTTGGTAGCTTGCCTGTAAATAATAATAATAATAATAATAATAAAAGCTATATGGCGTGAGCCCATAATTGAGTTAAACCAACAGAGTGGTTGCCACTGTTAGTGATTATAATAGTGCTAACATTTGTGGATAAAGGGTGTTATGTGGTCAGCACAACAAACCCTCCAGCTGCGAATCTTAGTTTTCTAGATCGGAGGCCGCGCTACCTATTTATTCAAGTATCTCCTCACTTGTCCTCACAAGTTTTAGTTTGACCCCATTCCAGACACATAAAAGTTTTGGAAGCACCAGAGATCGAACCCGGGACCTTTGGTTCTGTAGTCAGGAACTTTAGCCACTAGACCACAATGGGTTTTATAGTCACAATATTAATAATTTATTTTATTATATCGCTGACCAGGGACTAACAGTCGCAAGACCTTTAGAATACCAGCACTGAAAAATATAATAATACAACATATACGTATAATTTTATAATAAAACAATCGGACTAAAAATCGATTCAGTGGAGAACAGTAAGTTAATAAAACCCAATATTGAATAATAGTATGCGTTTAAATATTTTAAAATAGAACGTAAAATTAAAGTTCTTAATGGAAAGGAAGTTCCTTTAAAAACTCTTTGAGTTTGGCTCTTTTTTTGTGTTAAATAATTACAACCTTGGCGCACCACCATATTGAAAAAAATTGCAGCCAAAATCAGTTTTTTTTAGTAATATCTCCTCCTCAGTGGGTCATAGGCTAAATATTAATAAATATATATATATAAATATATATATATATATATATATTAGTTTTACAAATTTGATCTGAATTTTTCTACACCTATATTCTTATTTTAGGTATAGTTTTATTGCCATTCATTGGTATATAAAAAAGAAACTTTGTTCATGGTGAAACAAAATTCATTAATTCTTTGCTATATTATGTCAATAGATTGTTCAGTGCTTTCTCATATCGCAAATTAATAGTAGAGCAAAAAACTATTCGTAATGGCTTAAATCACACTTAGCCCGTGTTTGAAAACCTAATGGCGTGTATCCATCTCTTTTACTTTCTCTCTATCTTACAGGTAGAGAAAGTATGGTGATCGTCAAAAAAATCGAACTCGAGATATTGATGAATTTTGACGTTTCATGACTTCCTGAATCCGAAAATATGGTTTTTGAATTTCCATCTGTCTGTCTGTCTATCTGTCTGTACCTCCAACTAGAGCCTAAACTATTTTACCGATTGAGCTGAAACTTGATATCTAGGGTTTTCATAGGGTTGCCCCGAGGGGTTTTTGGAATTGGATATCTACCCCTAAAATTAAGGGTAGTTTACTGAAGGGAAAAAAGAGAAAAAGTCGATTTTCTCAAAATCGGCTCTAACGATTTTGATTAAATTTCATTT
>CABFWB010000160.1:73287-140230 GCA_902151455.1 Timema bartmani | reverse complement strand
GGGGGGGGGAGGGGGAGAGTTGGAGGTTCAACCCCCCCGGAATCTTATGAACAAAATATGTATGGCTTTATTTATGGTTCAAACAATATCAAAATTAGGGTACAAATACAAATTATTGGGTTGTATTACCACATAAAGCACTTCAGAGAACGTCAAGAGGTGTTTAATATCTATAATTTTTTCTTGCCTTCAACTGTTATGGTGTCATGTTGCCATTAGAAACCACTTCAGATAGCTTCTAGAACTGTTTATCACTTAGAATTTTTTTTTCTAGCCTCTGGCATTTAGAGAATGGGTCCACCAAACCCCCCCTGAAATTATTGGTCGGCTACGGCCTTAATCTGATACAACCCCGCAATAGCTGAAACAGAACGGCCTGGTCTGAGTAGAGCAGACAACTCATCCCTTCTCACTCCAAGTCTCTAGCTGTCAGTCCTTGTAACCATAAATCCATCGCTAGTGGTTTTGGCATGTTTTTACAGCTTATCGCCCTGACCCATCGCCATCTCTCTTTAGGGATTGTTTGTTACCCGGCTCTTTGCCTTTTTTAAGTCAGTGTGGCAAGTGCGACATTGATGAAAGGGTTTTTTTCAGTGTGGCTGAGTGTGATTACATTTAATGTCCTTAGGGATGCGTGAAGTGTAATAATAGTGAATTTTTTTTAAATTATTTAAAAAAATTGCCCCACAAAAGTTTAAAGATGGCAGAAGAGATGTAAAGGGCAAAAGGCATAAGTATTCCAAGGAAATGAAACGCTTTTACGAAGATATTCGGAAAGCCCAAACCGCTAATAATTTGGTGAAATGACTTCAAACGTATATTATGTTATTGAACTTAAATAACTATTTTTTTAAATTCTTTTGAAATCTGTAACCAAATCCGGAATCTCCAACTTAGCACGTCAATACCTTACCGCTGAGCTATCTGAGGCTAATCCTGTGTTAGGATCATTTATCGCTCATATTTTAAGGGTTGGTTGGTAATAGAAGTGTAAAATCGTCGGTCATTTAATAACAATCAAAAAGTCACTCCATCGTTGATCCATCGTAGCTTTATGCTGCCGTTTGAACAATTTTTATTAATTTTAAATGGTTTCTTGGATATAAGTTGTAAAACAGAAGTCACCAACCTTTATTTAGCTGTGGACCACATAAATGTTTTACCAAGACGCTGTAAACCACTTATTAACTATTTAACAAAAAAACTTAAGAAAATAATTTTAAGAATGATCTTGAACAAAGAATACGGTGTGAGACGTTAATATGTATGCACAATTGTGCATATGTTAAATAAATAAAGATAGATAACTTTTTAGTCATATTCGCTATGAGATGAAATTTGTAGGTTAATATATTAATTTATAATGTTACTTTTTACCTTCTCACACCTCCCTGGTTGAAAAAAAATAGTAAATGTCAAAAAAAAATCTAACTCTAGATTTTGATGGATGTTAGTTAACGTTTCATGACCCTTGAATCCGAAAAGGTGTTATTTTTTAAATAATGTCAGTCTGTAGCTCTGACAAGAGACGACACTATTTTACAAGTTGGGATAAAACTTGGGACATTGGGTTTTCATAAGGTTTCTCAGAGATTTAAAAAAATAATCCATCCAACCCTAAAATTAATGGTAGTATTTTTTACTTAAGGGTGGAAAGAGAAAAAATAGATTATATCAAACTCGACTCGATTAAAATTCGCGTATATGTATTGTTTAATATTAAAACAAAATTGAAGTTCTAATTTCCTCATGAAAATAACGTTGAGGGTAATTGACACTTAAGGAAACCTCCAATTTTTTTTATCGTATCTCAGCACCTCTTTGAGATACAAAATAGCTTATAGTTTCAAAAATTAAGGAATATTAAATATGAAAATTATTATTTGAAATATATTTGTATAAAACCAATAGTTTCCGAATTATAATTGTATATATATGTCGTTGGTTAATTGTAAAATCCGGCCTATTTCAAAAGGCGCCCTCAATTTACAATGAGCCAGGGTAATTGGAAAATAATATTATATTTGCTTATCAGTCTGATAATTTTTAGGCTTATTGCAATAAGCCCATACAGCCTTAAGCTCTTAAGGAAATGCACCTTTGTTTACTCATTCTGCCTAGTTGATTCCAGGCTTATTGCAATAAGCCCAAGATAATGAAAGCTTATTATGAAGTTTACAGCAGCGGTTCCCAAACTGTGGGACGTACAATTAGTCCTGATGGTATGCTGTGAGAAGCCAAATTAAATAAACAAATTAAAGTCGTAAAAAATGGACTCATAAAATCTAATAAATATATTACAACCCAGTTAAAGCCTGAAAGCCTGAAAAGTTTGTTTAAAAATAGGTTAATTTGTCTACGGGAAAAAGTTAATTTTTAAAATAAAGAGAGAGTAGAGTAAATAATATTTGCATATAAGGTTTTTTTTTAGTTTGGTGTCGATGTTTTCAAGCCATTTTAAATACATGAAAGTTCCTATATTTCCCATGGGGTCCGATGTAATTACTCCGTATGTCGATCCGAAGCCAGTATTTTGGTTTTTGTTGATGTTTGTTTGTTTGCAGTGCTCTACTGGCACGACACCACGAGGTTCTATGGAACTAACGGGATGTGTTTTCCACTCCACATTGACAATCCTTTCTTCTTGGGTTGGGAATACTCCGCCTTCATCTTCCTTGGTCTCAACATGACCAGGTGAGTTGGCAGAACTGGTATAGCTCTAAACCACACGCAGTTTTACGTTTAACATACAATATGGAGGATGCTCAACTTTTGAAAAACGCGTCGCTCTCGTGTTGGAATGGATTGCTGACGATGTGGATATCGGGGTTCAAATCCCGGTTGGGTATACTTATGATGTTTTTCCATAAATTATCTCCTAATTGATTTACTCCCTTCCTCACAAATTCTATCAAATTCATTCGGCAGTCTAGCTCAACATAAAACTAGCGCGTTAGTTCACTATGCTAGCGAGGCGGATTTATATTTTATTAAACCTTCTAAGCTTTATTCACTTTATTTTAAGATTTTTTTTTTCTTTCCACTCGACAGTCTCGCGCTGATCGCTGTACTGTACATTGGGATGTTCGCAAGCATCTGTTACACGAGGAAAAACACGCCAATTACCAACTTGGGTGACATGGAGTTCGCCGTCAGGTTCTTCTTCATCGTCCTGACCGACGCCGGGTGTTGGGCGCCCATCATTGTTCTCAAATTGCTCGCCATCGAACGCTTTGACATATCACGTAAGTGTTTGAAAGTGGGTGCGAACATCTTACGGAAAATTGTCCACTAAAAATGTCAGATCAATTCATTGAATCACAAGGGAAGGAGATAGTATTCGCTAAGGCTTTAACTATAAAAACTAAGTATTAACATTGCTCCAGAATTTAAAATATATGGTACGCTACACCACACAAACATTTTCTCTCTTTTTTCTTAAAAAAATACCTCTATTTAAAATTCGTAAATTTGCGAAATGAAATAATATACACTTTTGCAAAAACACTATGGAAAAAAAGAGCAGCATATTCAACCAAAACTCATAAATGAAATAATATACGCTGTAACAGAAACATTGAGAAAAGAGGAATATCTCTTTCCACCAAAAAACATAGCAATCAAGTTCATTTTCAAAGACCTCCATAAAAAAAAAGTTAATAATACTACAGCCTTACAATGATAAGCTATTTCATATCTCAAAAAGTTGCGGAGAAATGATCAAAATTGGAAATTTCTGCTGATTTAAAGTATCCTTAAAGTCATTATCGATGGTAAATGAGGGTTGCCATTTTGTTTTAAATATTAAATGGTGCCTAGATACCAAATCTAATCAAAATTATTAGAGCGGATTTCAAGTGATTTTTATTTTTTGCCCTTCAGTAAACTACCCTTAATTTTTTTTGTTATATATCTAATTCCAAAACTTCTCGGGGAGCCTTACTAAAATCCTAGGTACCAAGTCTTAGCCCAATCAGTAAAATTGTTTCTACTTTAGGTTGTGATACAGACAGACGGTATTGTGAAGACAGCTTTTTCAGTTTCAGGGTGTCTTTCGTGTTTGTTCTGTTTTGTAGCGGACTTGTACGCCTGGGTGGTGGTTTTTATTCTGCCAGTAAACTCCGCGGTCAACCCCCTTCTTTACACCTTCACCACATCCAAGTACCGCAATCAACTCGCTGCGCTCAGCTGGTCCTTTTGGAGCAAGAGGACGACATTCGGTCGCAGGAAGTCCTCAGCAGGTATCAACGTCCTTTCAATAAGATGCTCCTTTCTCAGTACTGATTTTCATTCCTTCACACATGTAAGTGGGGACAACGCAATAAGTATACTCCCTTTACACTGAAAGGTAGTAGTATTACCTTGACCACTTACACTATGACCTTATCCTATCTTGTATTATAAGCTACATCATAGTGTAATAAGTCAAGTTAACTGCGTTAACTGATAGCTCGCGATCTTAATTTATCGCTCACATGTAGCTGACGATTTCCGCATATCCATCACAGACTCTGCCTTGAAATATGAGTGAAGAATGACCCTGAGCATGGGACGACTCCTGGATAGCTTAATGGTAAGAGCATTGACGTACAAATCCAAGGGTCTCAGGTTCGATTCCCGTGTTCAGGTGTCATTTTTCAATTTAAATAATAAGTTAAGGTAATAGCGATGCTATTTTTATGTTTGTTTTGAAGTGTCCAAGGTTTGACCCAGGACCATACTTGCCAGTTCTATAACCCCACACCATGATGCGTGAAAATTACGTGCACACTAAAGAGACTCTTAGAAGTGTACATATGGATGATATTCACGTTTGTATACAGAGTCCAAAATTCGATTACATGCAATATTTGATCTTGAGAAGTAGAGGCCAGAACTTTTACATGATTACGAATGAGACTCTAGGTTTGTCCTAGTGGGGGCTATACTTGTTATTTATTTTCCTAAGATACGGAGACGTCGAGGTCCTCCAGCCACCGGAACATCGTGTCCTACACAAAAGGAAAGAGGTTGTCCCAGGACTTACCCTGCGCGGTTCCCATCCTCGACCCTATCAAGAGTGTCCCTAACAGCAACTGGGGCATTAGCACAGCCAGAAGTGGCTCCGAGGAATCAGAGACTGTCCCGGAGAGCTGTGAAGAGAAGATAACAGATATTGTTCTGCTGCAGGGCTTGTAAAGACATTGGGGAGGAGATCATGGTTGCGTAAACATAGTATTCTGCCATTTCTGCAAGTGGTGCTGATATCTGTTAGTTCCGGAGACTGGCTAGCCCCTATACCCCTCTGTATCATACCCTCCCCAATCCTCTATCAGTCCCTCTTCACCCCTCTCAATGCTACTCATTTCTCCCATAAATCATCTACCCACACTTGTTCAACCTCTTCCGAATCCTTTTCAAAATCCGTTAAAAAATTCTTCCCGCTTATTTCTTGCCTCTCCACCCCCCTTCCAGCACCTTTCCGTCTCTCCACCCTCTCTTTCAACTTATTGCACTCGTCTCTCAGTTATGTTCGTGAAGTTGGCCTCCTCACTCTTCAAAAATTAAGTGTTTTTTTTATTGTTGCAATCGTTTGTCCTTCGTTTGTTCCGTTTTAATGGGCCCACAATGCCGAGGTAACACGTCTCTCACGCGTAGTGTCAGTTTGTAAATACAAGTCAATGAGCTGTAAAAACAATAATTATAAGATATGATTCTCTTGTTGTTCTTTGGTTGGGAGAAGAAACGTGTATAAAGTGGCAAGGAAAAGATCAAATTACCTAAACGGAACTCATAATCAATCAACGAAATGTAATTTTAATTTTTTCACAGTAATACGGCGCGTAGAAAGGTATTTTGAAAAGCAAACAAGACCAACAATGTTTATACCTATACACTTAATATTAATATCGGATGGTATGTCAAGATCAAATATTTAACCTCAGCCAAAGAAAATAATTCCAGGAAACTTCAACATTGGGGCAACAAAACATAACATCAGCTGTCAGACCAAGCGAATTCCCCCAAGAATTCCGCGTGACAAACTTCCACATATGTATTACGTTTGAATGGTGTAAAACAAACTAATAAGGCAATACAACTCGTTAAAAGAGTAAATTATTGTACGTGTATATCTTTAGAAAAGTGTTTTTATATTACTTTCCTCAGAAATTTGCAGACAAAATTTAAATTTCGTTTCAACAATATACGTGTGTGTATTATTAACGTGGGAAAATTAGGTTTATTCAATGTTACCTATTTTCACAGTTATTTATATAACTTGCTAATATTTGTGCGTGTATCTTTCTGCGCCCTCCCAAAACCTCTATATTACCTAAAAGGCTGACACTTTTTACGAGTATAGACTAGAAGGAAAAACCTAAAGGAGCCGGATTTCCGTGGTTTTTTTTAGGGTAGCTTACTAATGAGCATAAGTTAGGTTAAAATCTTCATTGGCTCCACCCCATTAAATTCACTAACATCATCCTCTCGTCTTATCGGGACATAGAAAGGTCCTCCAAGTAAAGGATGTACTGTACGATTAGTATATCCAGGCAACGGTATATTAGTACTCGCTAATCTCTCCGCAAACTGTCAGACACTTTAGCTCAATCGGTAGCACGTCTTTCTACTACCCGAGTTCGATTCCTGGCATGGTCTATAAATGTATCAATAGTGAAATGTAGGCTCATCCTTTCACAATGATGAATTAACGGTCGGAGAATGGATGGTGTGTCTGTTTTAGATTTAAGATAGTTTATAAGCCGTGCGTTGATATAACTACTTAGCACGCCCCATCAAATCACTTTTGCCACTGAGAGAGTGTGTATTGTGACGATTCTGTCAAAACAATTTTGACTGTCAAAATTGTTTTGACAGAATCGTCACAATACACACTCTCTCAGTGGCAAAAGTGATTTGATGGGGCGTGCTAAGTAGTGATATATTCAGTCAGTTCAGAGAGTGCAAGTTAAACACCTCATCAAGTGAATGGAATCTCCGCAAACTGAGCTACAGATTGATGTAGTCCAGACATGCCATTAATATTATCCTTACCTAAAAGAAATGATCAAATTTGAAATCACTATCTAAACCAGAAGTGTCAAACTCAAATTAGTCGAAGGGCAAGAATCACAAACTCAAGAGTTTGTTGAGGGCCACAAACTATACAATTATGTTTAAAAAATATATTGTCTACTTTTGTTTTTGCAGTGCGTCCTACTACCCGTCTGGACAGTGCACATTTTAATCCCGCTGGTGGGTAAGGGACGATAAAGTGTAATTAAAAGAAATTTACCCGAATTTGAGTGAAGGGAATGAATGAAACTATTTAGGAAAAAATACCTCCTATGCTTCCGGTAACACCCTGACCTCCCCAACACCGGCAAACTAGACCAGAAGAACCTGACATTTAATCCGCATGTCCACCGATGTTAGTCTATACCAGCTCTTTGATGTTATATATTTAAAATCATTCATGGATGTTTAAAATATTCAAAAACTTATACTTTTCCAGATATCGTTGTGGGTTAGTGACACACTCAAAGCCCTATTTACTAAATTACCTTATATAGGACCTAAATAAAAAATCACACAATCATTTATTTAAGGTTATAAATAAATATAGCACAGCTATTAGTATTTTGTGTATATATGTATGTATGTATGTATGTGTATATGACTGAAGGCCGGATAATAATATAAAAGTATTACCATAGGGAAAGGAATATATTTTTCTATGGTATGACAGACAAGTGGTCTGGCCAAATATGTCTCGCAGGTCATGAGTTTGAGAACCTTGGTCTAAGGCATTACTATCGTGCTAGACCCACCTTCTTATGACGGGTAGATTGGGGTTCGAATCCCGTACGGGTCTGTTGAAGGTATTTTTTTCTAAATGGTTTCTCGAGCCCCTTCCCCGAATGCTGGTAGATTATCTATAAAATGTTTCCTTCCTCATCCTTACCCCATTAGAGTAGTTATAATATATACGAGTAACCTGAACAAGTAGTAAGGCGTGGTGATAAAAAAAATACTTAGGATTTAAATTAACACATTCATTTATCTATATTTTTGAAACTATAAATTGCATTGAGGCTAGTATTTTTATACAGCGTAATAGAACTTGTCTTTTTATATATATTTGTAGGTATCTGATATTAAAAAAAGTGAAGAATCGTTAAATAAATAATAATCTGTATACTATAATGTCAAATGGTCAGTTGTTTTGTTTGTAAATATGTTAAATGTATACACTTGCAAAATGCAAACACTGATTACTAGGGTAAAATAAATGAAAATAATATTTGTTTATTGTATGTATGTATTTTGTGGGACAATTTTTAACATTTTACCACAAAATACAATAAAATATGTTGATTATTAGTAATTAAGCAATTTCAAAATATACTTGTGAACATTCCAATCTGAGATTCCACGGAAATTAAATTTTTAAGTCAACCTGATTAAGAAAGAGAATAGACTTATTAACAATGGAGTGCGCATGCTTAGTTACTGCCAACTACTATCTGTGGCTGTGACGTAATTTGGACTTCTACAGCAGCGCAGACCTATTACTGCTAGACCTGCGCTGGCTGAGGAAGTATTGATGTCCCCCCTCAATTATTTTTTGTTAAGATAATAATAAATTGGTGAATAACTAAAAACAAATTAAAACTCGTTTTCACAGCGCCTCTAGTAATTATGTATATAACGTGTATAATTTTAAATCCAATTTGTTGGCTGGTAAAGTCATTTATAAGATTTATAAATTATAATGTAAAAATGTTCTATCAAAGGCAATCAGTAGAACGGATTACTAATCAAAAATACTGACGACGGTTACTTAAGATTAAAACTCCCCAGGTCCGAATCAACTTGGAAATCCAACCTTGATTCAGTTCAAAAACAAACTTTGTTTTATGGAAAAAAATTAATTTAATCAAACACACAGAAATATTATACAAACACTACAAAAATAAATATTGGAGAGAAAAATAGAATTAGATTGTATATAGCTATAGTCTGATAGTAGTTAATGTGATACCGAATTCTAAGGACGTACCTGTTTCGCGGAAGGTCGTTATGTGTGGTGATTCGAAAAAGTCTAACGTTGTTTATCGAGCCTCATGTTGGGTGCCTTATGTGATTATGGCACCAGAAAAATTGTCCCTTATCTAAATGACTCACGTTGGGCATCATATGAGGTGATATCGGAATTTAAAGAATAATCTGTCTCATCTGACAAACTACACACATTGAATGGCTATTTTCACATATTGGAGATATTAATAGACGCATTGAAGAGTTGTTTTCATAATTTGTAATGATCATAATCTATCAAAATTGTGGTATCATATTAAATGTTCAGTATACTATAGTTCGAGTGTGCCACATAAATTAAACGGCCTACTAGGGAACTTAGACTAAAGAACTAACTGTAAAAGTATTTTTTGAAGTGTGTAATACTAAATTCATGTATCCGTGTTCATAGTAAAAATACGCTATAACTTTTGTATTTAACCGAAATGTAATGTCATATAAGTGTAATTTTTGTAATTGCCATTTGGTACATATTTATACTATACCTACTGTATGTTACGGTATTGAAAATACAAGGGATTGATGTAGTTTGTTTTGTATTGTAAATGTACTGTGGATGTAAAAAGTTTATTAAATAAAAATATATATTTGAATTACTGTGATTTATGCCTAAAGAGAGTAAATTAATTATTCCTAAAGACTATCTTTCAGCCTAAAATTATGTATATATATATATATACATATATATGTAATATACTCATAGTATGGGAAAGAATATATTGTAATAGAAAATATAAACTAAAATTAAACTAATACTAATTGCATTAGAAAAGAAATTGTGTTACCATGGTAAGTTAAATTTCATAACATAGTATAGAAGTACAGAAACGTAATTTTGGTAAAACAAAAAAGGTCACTTTGTCAGTATCTGTACACTTCTTAAATTTTATACCACCCACATCGGTATTAACACGGGCAAATGACTGACTCATATAGTATATTTTTTCCGGTGGTGAGAGGTCCAAGATTAGAATCCAGGACAGATGCAATGAGTTGTGTTTTTCCTGAATGGTTTCACACTGCTCTTCCACGCAAATGCATGTATGCTTATTCTAAACAATACCTTTTCCATCCCACATTATCAATAAAAATATGATAATAGCCAGAAAGTCTAGTAAGACAGATGCGGAGAAAAGAAGCTTTGATACAAACGAGATTAATTTTCAAATTTAATTTTGATAAAACCCAAGAGGAATCATCAGATTTTACAATGTTTAAAAACTCTATATTGATTTTATTTAAAAACTTTGAAAATACAGAGTGTTCCAAATTAATGTATCCATTATTCCAATGTTAATACTAAATGTAAAAATAAAAGAAGAAGAACAACTTTGATCAGGGGCTCCGGAACAGTGGGGAAAGGGGGCCTTGAGACCCCCTTGATTTTATCTTGGGAAGGTGGGACTATCTTAAGCCCCCCCCTCCCCCATATTACCCAAGCAAATTCAAAACCCATGTATAAAACATACTGTTACCATCAGTTTGGTAATTTTAAGTAATAAAGACATACATTTATAATCAATTTAATATAAAACTGAAATGCCCTAATTTTGCATCTTATTTTTCTCATATGAGAAAAAAATTCTTTCACAAAAATATAGTAACTAACATTAGGCCTAGTTGTGACTGGCTTGAATATAAACAATACAAGGATAGTAAAGCCAAAAGGTAATATTTATTGACCTTTTTGCCACAGTAAAAACAAATTGAAAAAATCACAGTTGAGTTGTAAGTTTAATATTAACATGAGGCGGATTTTCAACAACAGTTCAATTTTATTTTTACCATATTTTTATAAACCCTAAAAAATTAAAAAGCTGGACATCAATAAAATTAATACGCTTTGTTTTGGTTTAAATAAAATATTTTATTATCTTAAAACCTAAGTTAATATTGTTGTGATAATATATTTGATTGTGTACACATGTTTTGTAAGAGAAATACTAAATATTTCATTTCAATCAACCCTAGTTAAAGGCCCATTAAGCTGCCTTCCACAATATGAGCCTTTACAAGGTTGACACAAACACTTACTTTACCCTGGAAGGTTGGAGGCTTGCCTTACATGGTTAAACAATGGTGTATCTTATACGATGGAAACATAGCATGGGCGTAGCAAAGGGGTAATTATGAGGTTCAAATCCCCCACATCTCCTAGAAAATTTCTGAAGTTTTTAATGTTTATCGCATAAGAATGTTTGTGAAACTATTTATCTTAGTTTGATCATGTAATCTGATCTCCAATGATAGTAGTTTATCATTTAAAAGCATCCATTTAAAAAAAAATTTATCGAGGGAAGACCACTTCAAATAGCTTCCAGGTGCATCTAACTTTGAAAGTAAAAAAAAAAGGTGAGGAGCCCTATAAATCGCTTTTTTTAAGGTATCGAAATTTCTGGAGTAGTACCACTATATAATTATTTCTAGGGAATCTAATTTATGAAAAAATCTGGTCTAGTGCTATTTAAAATAACTCTTAGAAGCAGACCATTTTTCAAAAATCTGCTGGAAGAGGACTACTTCAAATAGCCTCTAGAATTATACAAATTCTAAAATAAATCGGGGATGTCTATTCTAAATTACTCTTATATTAGTATAATTTTCCAAAACTCTCCACTTTTGAGTACCACTCAAAATACGTTCTAGACGATCCAATTTTCAAACATTAACTGAGAGGAAGGAAAATCCATTAAAAGCATTCTAGGGCATATCATTTTTAAACATTAACTGGGAGGGAGACAAGTTCCTAAAATAAATAAATCTTTATATCTCCCCTTCCGCCCTTTCCCTTTCACACAAATAAGGTTCCACCACCATTTTTTTAAATATTCTTTTATCTGTTGGGCATCATATGAGGTGGTACCGGAATTTAAGGAATAATCTGTCTGATTTGACAAACTACAATTTGGAATCCTCCCAAAATTAAATTATCCCCTTCCAAGTCCTATTTTAAAGGCCCATTAAGCTGCCTTCCACAATATGAGCCTTTACAAGGTTGACACAAACACTTACTTTACCCTGGAAGGTTGGAGGCTTGCCTTACATGGTTAAACAATGGTGTATCTTATACGATGGAAACATAGCATGGGCGTAGCAAAGGGGTAATTATGAGGTTCAAATCCCCCACATCTCCTAGAAAATTTCTGAAGTTTTTAATGTTTATCGCATAAGAATGTTTGTGAAACTATTTATCTTAGTTTGATCATGTAATCTGATCTCCAATGATAGTAGTTTATCATTTAAAAGCATCCATTTAAAAAAAAATTTATCGAGGGAAGACCACTTCAAATAGCTTCCAGGTGCATCTAACTTTGAAAGTAAAAAAAAAAGGTGAGGAGCCCTATAAATCGCTTTTTTTAAGGTATCGAAATTTCTGGAGTAGTACCACTATATAATTATTTCTAGGGAATCTAATTTATGAAAAAATCTGGTCTAGTGCTATTTAAAATAACTCTTAGAAGCAGACCATTTTTCAAAAATCTGCTGGAAGAGGACTACTTCAAATAGCCTCTAGAATTATACAAATTCTAAAATAAATCGGGGATGTCTATTCTAAATTACTCTTATATTAGTATAATTTTCCAAAACTCTCCACTTTTGAGTACCACTCAAAATACGTTCTAGACGATCCAATTTTCAAACATTAACTGAGAGGAAGGAAAATCCATTAAAAGCATTCTAGGGCATATCATTTTTAAACATTAACTGGGAGGGAGACAAGTTCCTAAAATAAATAAATCTTTATATCTCCCCTTCCGCCCTTTCCCTTTCACACAAATAAGGTTCCACCACCATTTTTTTAAATATTCTTTTATCTGTTGGGCATCATATGAGGTGGTACCGGAATTTAAGGAATAATCTGTCTGATTTGACAAACTACAATTTGGAATCCTCCCAAAATTAAATTATCCCCTTCCAAGTCCTATTCAAGTTTCGTAAAATTTTTGGAAGAGGGCTTCCGATTCCTCTTTTGGCTTGGGAGCCAGGACGTAAAAAAACACCCTTTTTTTTGTTGCTAACTGCCCTTATTACACAAATACCATTGGATAGTATCATTATCTATAAAATAAAAATATACACGGGGTGTACCTATCATTTTTAATTGTTGACCAAAAAAATGTTAGCATGTCCTTCTCCACACACGTTCCTATTATGTTGTTACCTAAAGTAGGTAATGACAAAGAAAGACATATAAAAAAGTACTAGTCGTGAAAAATAAAGCTTCAAATAGCTTCAAAAGTCATCCAGGGTCTAAAATTTGACCCGGTCAGGACCTCCGAACTCTTTCAGTTGAGCCCCCCCCCAACTTTCAAATATCTTCCAGAGCCCCTGACTTTGATGATTCGGAAGGCAGTGTTTACACTTTCATTTATTTGTTTGTTTGTTTATTTTAGATGAGATGCAATGAATGAGGATGATCCCAATAGGTTCATTGAATAATGTGAGTGGTTCTTAGAATTATGTCACATCCATGATGGTTTTGAAAATGTAATTGTTCGGTCTGATGAAGCCACTTTTAAACTTAACGTTTCGGGTAATCGCCATAATTGTGTTTACTGGTCTAGGGAAAACCCACACGTTATTGTAGAACGGGCAGTCAGTCTACCAAGGATATCCGTGTGATGTGGCCTATATTCCAGAGGACTGATTGGCCCGTTTTATTTGAAGGGACTGTCACAGGTGCCATCTACCTACGAATTTTGCAAGTTAACAATATCATCCCGGCTCTTAATGACCTCTTTGGCAATGAAGATACGTTTTACTTCCAACAGGATGGTGCGCCACCACGTTATCATCGCGATGTGCGAGAGTTTCTCGATAGCACGCTCCCAGAGAGATGGATAGGGCGGAGGGGATCTGTGGAATATCCACCTCGATCTCCGGACCTAACACCCCCAGACTTTTTTTTTACCTTTGGGGTGTATTCCACGAAACCACGAACATTGGCGGACATGAGAGAACGAATTGAACATGACTGTGCTGTTATTCCACTGGTAACAATAACGTATGTTTTCCGCTCTGTTGTAAGTCATTTTTGACGTGGCATTGATGGCGCTGGTGGTCATTTCGAACATTTATAACTTTAAGGAAAACCATGAAACTCACATTATGTTTATATCTACATTATGTGGTAAAATATAAACATTCAAATAGTGGCTACATTAATTTGGGACACTGTATTATCAAAATATGTTTCTAATTTAAATATGTAATAAAGTTTCTGAACTATACCAACATTTTTTCGAATCATCTAATCCAGTTTTATATTTACTTTAAATTCCAAGCAACTCTGTTACAAACACTTATTTATAGGTCAAATGAACATCAACATTTTGAAAACATTTTAAACATGGAACGCTCACTAGTCAACGGACCGTAGTGTTTACTAAGAGTTTTGAATTTAAATAGCGCTTACGCTGTCGTGTTTTGCCAGCACCAATCATGACTCATGTGTCAACTTGACAGTGAACTTCAGCATGTAATCAAATGAAAGTAATTGGCATGGCGCATGTTCTGTTTGCATGAATATTCAAGCGCTTAAATATTTTGGCGCCAATAGTTATTTGTCGCGCGCTCCAGCTGAACGTGAACGCTAGTTTTATTTGCATGTGTTAACCTCAATTGGTATGACAATAAACAAAGACTCTTACTTCCAGCCATATTAAACTCCAATTCAACTTTCCCGCAGTTAAAATTTGCACTATATTGAAAGATAGTCTTCTATTCATAGAAACCAAGAAAAAATTGAAATCTTAAAATTTTATAGTAAGTAGAAATTAAAGCATAAAATATAACCCAAGGTACAAAATAAATTTGCAGCATCGCCTTTGTATGTTATTTTATTTAAATTACTTTAAATTAATGTTGTTTAATTAGCTTGTATTTTTATCCTATCATTTACATTTTAATTTAGTTTTTATCAGGGATGGATACATTTCAATAAAAATAGATTATTGTGCAATCATAAGCCAGATTAACATTTATACAATCTTCACAGAAAATTTATTAAACAACAATTTACTATAAAGATCTCAATGTTTGTTGTCTGTGTGATTTTGAGGCGCAGTGAGTGATATATCGAGGCTGGCAGTAACTTCAGATCAATTCAGCGCGCTCTGTTAGCATTTACCTGAACTGCTGTCTTTGCTGAAGAAATTCAACGGGTTCTTTTTACTGCACTCTATTAGTCGTTGAATGAACTATTTCCTCAATTTAGAATATTATGGGAGAGAAAAACTTTAATGTCAAATAGTAGGTGAATTAAAAACTGTGAAGAATAAATATTATTAAGGAAAACGATTAAAGTGCAGTCTTTATTTATTTTCTATATATTCCTCAACATTGTTGTATACATAAGATTAAACCTTTTTTTGCTTTCTATTGACGGGCCTGGCAATAAGTGACATAATCTAATAATCCAAGGGAAAAGGAATGTGATGTAGAAGTTTGAGGAAATTCACCATAATTTTTCTGTATATAGTTTTTAAAACCAGAATACGAAAAAAATATCGCAGTGGAGCCAAATAGGTTTAACGCCGGTCTCCCAAGTAATAATCCGATGCACTTTTCCTGCCAGCCACTTAATATAATCTTGGCAAAAACACAACTACATAAGTAACGTAGCTTAGCTGTTATTTTAAATAAATCCTTCCTTTGCTTGAGTATATATATTGTAATAGGGCGCCACTATTGGAGTCAACCAGGCAGAGTAAAATTAATGATAATGATACTAATATATTTAATCCTCCCACTAGAGAGATGTTCGACCAGGATACACTTCTAGGGAGCTCGGGGTTAATAGGTGATGCATAAGAAAAGCACTTAAAGTACTAAAAATTAAAAAAAACCTGGCCTAACAGAATTCACCTCCCTGAAAAAATATGGCAGGTTACACTAAAAACAACAAACACTCTTTGTACCACAAATGATATGGTATAGTTGTTACGATGGTTAGTTAGTTAGGACTAATTTGCAACACTAAAAATAAATGTCTAATTTTTTTTCGTAAGTGAAATAGTTTGTTCTTTTTTGAAATAAAAATAAATGTGTTAAAATCAAATGGAATTCTATAGATGCCTATTTTAACTATGGTTTGCAAAAAAAATTATAATTCCTAGAATCTATGTGTGCATCTTAAATAGTAGTGTATCATTATTATGCATCGATTTGTAATCAACATATACAAAAGTAATGTTGAACTAAATAAAATACCTTAGTAGCGATATCTTTATACTTTATTGACTAATATTAATAGCTATGAAAACAATTCACACGTTTTGATTTTTTGATAATTTCTTTAAATATAAATAATGTCGTTTGGACCGGCTAGTCACTTAATATTGTTACGTGTGTCAAGAGAGAAGCGTAGTAAAAATTTTGACGTAGCAGAATCCCTTGATCCAAAAGGGGGGGAAAAAATTATTCTTGAGGTAAAATATCGTGTGTATGTATTTTGTATATTTGAGCCATATCGTTAAAATATATGCCCTACATCTTAATTTTCGTGTTGACGTATAGTTAAGCTAATGAAAAAGTTAAAAATAATCATACTGACTCAATTAAAAAAAACATTCAACAGGTAATCCTTAGATTTCTTAATATTTGATTTACTTGAAGATTTTGGTAATTTCAGTGGATTAATAATTCTGGTCACACATATGTTTTACAGAAATAATTTGATGACTTCTTCCAACTTAATTAGCTATTTTATTTTACAAGAATTTACTAAACATGAATAAATATGACACAAATAATTATAAAAATCCATTTATGTTTTATGAAAGGCTGACTAGTGGCGACTATGCAAACCAACCTTAATGAAGGATTAACCAATTTTAATTTATTTAAAAATCGCATGGTTAGCTACTTTTTAGAGTGCCGTTACATTGCTATTACACAGAACAAAACAATTATTTATACAAATAAATGTATTATTTTAGTAACATTAATAAACATAGCATTTATAATAATTATCTTAGTTTAGATTTAATCTTTTTTTAAATTCCTTGCCTCTTTATGACTGAGCCAGCGGGTACAACTATATTTAGTTAACTCTTTCCCCAAGAGGTGTCTCTAAACTTGCTCTGTTGACTATAATTCTGTGTCTACTAAAGATGACTTAGTAACTACATCACCTTTGGAAAAATTTAATTTGAATGCTTGTCGAGTACATTTTTTATCTTCATTTGGAGAAAAAGCAAAAGAAGAGTCAGAAATTCAACTTCGTGGTTGATAATTTATCACCGTGAAGTAGGATCGAAAATACTTTAACATCGATGGGGGGAAAACGTCGATGTTTTATAGCAAAAAATCAATGTTTTGAAAAATATCGATAGTTATTTAAATAGATTTTTTATCAATAAAACAGGTTTTTTTTAATTTATTAATTTTTTCAAATAAATTAAGCAACTGTATCTGAAGTACATTTATATTCAATAAATCAAAAACTTATATTCAAACAAATTATGTTCATAAAATAATGCATACATGTTAAATTAAAAAAAAATACTATTTATAAAATAGCCAGTAACTACTTGCTAATGTCTGACATTTTAATAACCACAATATCTATCGTCCACTGTTTGTAAAACCACTCATTTCGAAACCACCTGGTTTTCTAAGCGTTGGTGACCTGGCGTTCTAGCGGTAAGGTATCAGACTTCTGTGCTAAGGGTCCAGGGTTTAATCCTCAGTCTCGACACAGATTTATCTGACTGCCAAACTCTTCCTTCACCTCTGACAAGATGTGTATTAATCTCAACTTGTAAATGTATGGAATGCCAGGCCTCCACTGTGGTTCGGATCCCACGTTAAACTGTTAGGTCCTCCATTTCATCTCACAATCACCCTACCATCACACACTAGCGTAAGTGCGTATAACCCGAACGGGTAGTAAGACGCGGTGCTAATAATAATAATAATAATTTTTCTAATTGATTGATGTTATCATTTCGATAGGAGTATCGATGTTTTTTCTCCCATTCAATATCATCCCTACCAACAGGTAGGCCAAAAAGAATTCTCGTTTCGATATATGTACTGTACATTATAATTATGTTTGTTGGTCGATGATTTTCAACAACCAACGTTCTTAGGCAACATCCAAGGCACACACGTCATCGATCATCAAACATCGATTGGCGCGAACATCGACATCAACATCGATGTCCATCACTACCGTGAGGGAGAAACCAACATTTCAGCCATGCACCGCGTCACACTGACCATTCGGGTTATACGCTTATGTATTAATTACACTAAAGGTTTTAGGAATCAGTAGGGCTATATTTAAAGGAAGTGTACCCACATTTGATTAATTTTTATTTGTAGCCCCAATGTTTCTGCATCGCCAGATGGGCTAAATAAGTCCAATGGAAAAACTTTATTTTCATTTCTCCCCAGGGTTTCCGTGTGGAAATGTCATCGTAGCCCTGGTGGAATACTATTTTATACACTAACTGACCCCGGCGGCTCGCTTGACCGGGTTCGTTTAGACTTTATTTTCCTTTCTGTCTTTCTATATATTGCTTTTATTTCTCTATGGTTTCTTCCCCCTCCAACCCCCCACCCTCCACCTCCTCTTCAGGAGTGGACAACCTAAGTACAGTCAACTCTCGATTCTACGACCATTCACGGTTCCCTGGAAAAGGGTCGTTATTTCGAAGGGGTCGTTATTGGAATGTTAACTGATTTTGTTTCACCTCCGACCCTTATACGCAAAAATTGCTTTTTTTAGACAACACATGAAAAAATACCTACCTATTTCTTAAAGAACTTACCGATCACGAGGGGCTTCATCTTATCGTTGCCGTCTATGTTTAGCACAGAAGGACGGTAAAGCGCTCCTTGCTCCTCTTTGCACCCTTGCTCTTATCCTCTTTCACAGCAAGAGTGTGATCTGGCATGAGGTTGTAGAACATCCCCAGCTGTTCAGCGTTGTATACATCTTGAGGATGATAGCCCCTAAGTATGTTTCGGAGTAAGGGCATCCATTCCTTCACCGGTGTTGGGTCGACCGATGCGCTTTCACCGACGACTTTGTGTCTGGATATGCTGTGATGCACTTTTTAACGCTCTAGCCACACACTTGAACACCTAGTTTTCTATACCCAACCTCAGGGAAAATTCATCGACCTTCTTCTGCATCATCGGTCCGTTTATTGGCACGTTTTGCGCTCAATGCTGGCTGAACCACTCCAGCATAGCTTGCTTCAGATTCGCGTGCGTCGCACCCTTCAAATTTTTGGTCTTTACATTGTGGCCTTTTGTAGCGTTTTATCAAAATAACGCTACAAGAAATAACTAAACCATCGACTAAGCACTGGTGAAATAAAACAAAAGTGGACTTACATTGCCCCATCGTCCTATGTTATTGTTGTTACGTCTCCCGAGCCGGCCTCCCGAACTACATTCCACTAGAAACTTTGTACTAAGACTGAATGAATGTAGCTCGAAGTGCGAGTCGGCGCAAGGTATCTTGGGAGAAGTGGTGTGACGTATGATGCCCGAGACGTCAGTGGGTTATGGAAACTTTTAGTCTGGATCTTTCTCCATGCTCCTCCGCGCTTCTCGAACCTCCTTCTACCGTCTAGATGTTCCGTCCCTCTTTGTCATGTGTTGTGATTCTCCTTTGTTTTTGCGTACCCCTCTTCCCCCTCTCTGAGCTAGAATAATGGCATATATACTGTGGTAGGAGACATGAAACCTCACTCTTGTCTGGACTTCCTCCAGGAAAACATATTGGTGTTCAGGATGAACAAAAAGGTATAAAATTCCCTTTCGGCAAAATGTATCTCAAAATTCCTTTTTGGCTAACTTTAAAGATTTCATGTACGAGTACAATCATCTAAATGAAACATAGAATCGTTGTTATTGTCTTGTAGACAATAAGGCCCCTTTTGGGTTGTGTCTAGTAATGTAATGGAAATATCATTTTTTATGACAAAATTTATAGCCTGTTCGGCTTGAGAAACTAAATTTCACATTGAATGTTTATGCAGAAATTAATGTACATTTTGCATAATGTAGGCTTAAGCTCCCCTTCTAGGTTGTATGTAGTAATATTTTGGAATATTATGGAAAATTCATCTTTTTGAAATGGTTAAATTTATAGCCCGTTCGGCTTGAGAAACATAAATTCACTTGGAATGTTTTTGTGATTATTGTTGTTCTTTTTGCATAATATAGGCTTAAGCTCCCCTTCTGGGTTTTGGTAAATATGTTTATATATTAGGGAAGAGCTAACCTTTTATTGTAAAGATAAACTTATAGTCTGTCCGGCTAGGAAACTATTTTTTGTACTCGTAAATATTTGTTAGGTCCGTTTCTTGACGTAATTGTTTCTGTAAGTTGAGGATTAGAGATAGATAAAATTACCGCTAGTTTAAAGCCGAACGTTGTTATATCGCCACTTGGCTGTTATTGGCTTAAGGCCTTCAGCTAGCTGTTAGTTAGTTTTATTTTTGGGAAAGGTATTTAATACTTCAAAGTTTTTACATTTGTCATTATATGACTTGACCCATTGATGTTTTGAGATGATCATTGAAAATTTAAATTATTGTTGGTTTATATTAAAATGTTCTCATATCCTATTGGTGGGAAATATTCCTAATAATAAATATTTGTAGAGCGGGTTCACGGAGACAGAACTCAAATGGACCTGTGTACTGTCCATTTGTTTTATGTTGGTCCTACCGGCTCCTCTTCAATTATTGTCTTTTTTTTATCTTTTGAATTTTCTTTAAAAATATATTGGTTAGCCTCTCTAACCACTTCGCCTTCACCACCTTGAAAATAAATAAATAAGAATGAAGAATAAATGTACCTGCGTACATTAGTACACCTGGCTGGAGCTTGAGCCTCGAACTTCTCGTCACCGGCAAATCAGAATAAATGAGCTTGAGCTTAAGGTGGGATGGAAAGGATCGTGAGTTAAGGTCAATATTTTTGTGGATATAACAAAAATGTTTTTGGACAAAACAAATTTAATATGGCTACAGTAGATAAACTCTATGTTTAGTTTAATTTTCTACACGTGCTAATCTAAACGGTTATTGAATATTTGTCATGGATATTACGGAATTTGACGAGGAATATTTATTTTTATTCAAAAGTTTTTCATCATCTCAGGTCACTGGAGTCATGACAAATATTCAAGAAATGTAGATATTATTGAGTGTAGAAGATTGTAAACGTATCTGTTGGAACATTCATCATCATCATCATCATGAACAGCTTCCAGCAGGGTCTGTTTGGAAAATAATTATCTCTCTCCACCGCCTTCTTTCCTCTCTCCCTCCGCCTTGGCCCAGTCCTCTCCTCTCTCCTCCACACTCTTCCTTACTCCCTTCAATCATCTGTCCCTGGGTCTTCCTCTCATCCCCCTACCCCCCCACATCCAACATCCTCTTGGACATCCTTTCCCTTTCCATTCTTCTCACATTCTTCCACCACCTTAGTCGTCGTGCCTTCTCTATTGGAGCGATATTTTATTAATTTTGGGCAAAAAGTATTTTGTTATTTTTAAAAAAACCTGTTAAAAAATACTGACAACCCGTATTCCCTGGAATCCCACCTTGAGGACTGGTGCCTAACGGCGCCTGACCACGTCCCCACGGGGACAAGAGTGTTGGTTGGTTAGTGTGAAGAGAAGATTGTGTTTTAGTTGTTTTATCATTTACATTGTGTAACAAAGTGACAGCCCCGTCACACAAGCATCGTTTGTCTCCGACAGGCGCACCGGTGAGTTCAGCTTCCCATGTGATCCCGAGAACGATAATCTTCTGAATTCATTTTGACAGAAACATTTTGATCGTGGAGGTAATTTTTGGAACCTTAAATTGAATTTCTGGTGAGGTACTGTCTTCATATATAGTAGGGTTTTCATAAGTATAACCTTTATGAAAAAATATATATATATTTAATGTGGTCAACAGAGAAAACATTTTACTATATCATAGGGGTGTGTGAAGGTCACTTTTTAAATGTAAAGTGAAGTCAAAGTGAGTCTTGAAACCCGTGAAGAAAAGTCGATGTCGAAGAGTTTTTGTTGTTGTCTCGTAACACCACTTTTAATTTTTAAATTATCCATTGAGTGCAAACAAGTCAAGAGAGGGGCTTAGGGGAAAGCCCAAATCAAACTATAGTTTTATTTTTTGCTGGCATATCTGAATGTTTCTATATCTAGGTTCAATATGTCATTTAATCACTGATAGGTGGTTTTTTTTCAGCACAGTGTCTTATTACCTGTTCGGGTTATACGCCTTGGTAAATTTTAAAATATTGTTTAGTAGCTGTTTTAAAAATGATTGCACGTGGGAAAACGTCATATTTAGTGTGATATTTAAAATCTTTTCATAACGCTGTGTATCGAAATTTTCTTCTTCTTCGAAATGTTTCGAAAATGTGAAGGCTATTGTGGGTGTTGAAGTCCAAGCGAGGGAAATTTGACCTTGAACTTTGGCTTTTACATTTTCCTACTATATTATTTATGTTATTTTTATAGGTATTAATAAATAA
This sequence comes from Timema bartmani, assembly GCA_902151455.1. Classification (NCBI taxonomy): domain Eukaryota; kingdom Metazoa; phylum Arthropoda; class Insecta; order Phasmatodea; family Timematidae; genus Timema; species Timema bartmani. Next base: position 117,631 of record CABFWB010000160.1, on the reverse strand, counting down.
TATAGATCAAATGTGACAGCTGCAGATCATGTGACTTGACGTATGAATACGTGATAGTGGATCTGGTAAGGTTTTCAATCTGTCATAAAAGGCCCTTTATATAAAAAATTGGACTATATCTATCTTTATATAAGGTATGGGTTATTTTGGTTTTTCAAGAAATCTGTTTTTAGTTGTTGTTTATTTTTGTTTACACCGCCTCTTACTACCCGTCCATACTGTTCGCGTATTTACATGAATGAAATAAGAATGAGAAAGGTCGAATTTAGATTAACTACCCCCGCATATGCATGGAGGGAGACAAGGAAAATAAACCTTAGAACACCCAGCCAAGATTCGAACCCAACCTCCCCATCGCTGGCAAACCACACCAGATGAGGTTGACGTCTTAGCTCAAGTTCCTACTAGTTCCATGAGTAAAACTAATATCAACAAATACATAACCCAATTTGGTGGTCGAATAGTTTTAGACGTCACTCTCACAGTAGAAGGGACTGCTGATAACGGGGAGGCTGGGTTTCGTATTTCAGATGAATATTTTGGGCTATAGTGAGGGTGCTTTTACCTAAATAGTTGTATACTATCCCTAAGTGAAAATGTGGTTAAATTTCCTATAAATTCAACCTTTAACATCCCTAAGTTATTAGCAATTTTGTCCATATGCGTATCAACCCAATCGACCACAGTATATTGAGAGACAGATGACTCCTTAGACGGTGAGACCAAATATGCGTGTAGAATCCTATCCTAAACATGAACCTCCTCCCTCACTCCTTACTCTCCTCAAACCATAATCGTTGTTGTCTTTTCGGAAATTCCTCCATGGCTTCTTTTGTCGACCTGTTCGTTACAAGAACACCGCGAGTCAGTCAGTCACAGTCGATGTTTCATCGCACAAAGCACTTGGTGGAGGTCTGTCCTAGCCACAGTGCCAAATATTCGGTCCGAAGTTATTCCTGGCAGTCGTACCACTGGCTATATTTGGCACGACAAAGACTTCATTACCTGTCTAAGGGAGAGGACCGACTGAACACCCACCATCCACTGTGAGAGAATTGTGCCCTTTACTACCACCGACCTTGACGGAGGATTGAAGGGAGCGCAAGTTATGGGCAGTGTTTTTGCCATTTTTATTGCAAACTTTTTTTTATTTTTTGACAAAATAAATAAATAATTTCTCCAGTAAAAACATGAAGTTTATTTTTCTTCGAATATTCCTCTCAACAGTTCGTGAATATCTGTCAAGGGTGTCTTGGAATTCGATAAGAAGAAAGTTTTCTTATCATTTATAAATATTCTCATCAAATGCTAATATGCTCATCACACATATTCAAGAACTGTTAAGATTTATATGTGACTAAAGCTAAATTTTATGTTTCTACTGAAGCGATGTTTTTTTATTAGCTAAAACCATAATGATTTTTTAGAAAAACTGCATAAACATAACTCATGCTACCTTCCATTCCAACTTAAAAGATGGCTACATACGTGTATTCGTGGTTCGTAATTCCTTATTCGCTTTTTTCGTCACTATTTGTAAATAGTGCGTAGGGCTCATTCGTCAAATATAATATTCGTGAATTTGCGATCGCGGTGATTCGCTCTAGATGAGCGTTAAAGTGACACGAATCAAAGAACATGAAAATGTGTAAATTTTATTGGTTTTTAGCACCACGTCCTACCTGCTAAGGTTATACGCATATTTACTTGTAACGATAGTTAGCTAGGGATGATAAGGGTTGAATTTAGAAGAAGTGTGCCCACATTTGCATGGAGGGAGAGTGGAAAACCATCCTCAGTACATCCAACTGGGATTCGAGACCCTATCTTCCTGTCATTGGCAGTCTAGTGAAGTGCGATAGTGAGTCTTAAACCATGCGGCCACTGAAACAGGTAAAGTGTAAATTCATGTCAGTTCAGAATGATTCGTGCAAGCTCATAAAATTAATCAAATTCATCAGTTGGAGCGTCCATTTTGTGTTAAAACATGATTTTCGGTGAGTTCATCTTTGTGGTGACGAATGGCCAATCACTAATTACGAAACACGATTAGACGTATAAGTCTGTAGCCAGCATTTAGGCTGCGCCTACTTATTTTATCTTAACAGAGCCCTCCAAATTCCAGATGCAAAGAAAATAAATGTCAAAGCTCGAATCTGAATCAGAAAGACTGAGGGGGGTTTCGGAAAATGGTTTTCCGCTCTCACTCCACACAGATGCGGGTACATTTGCTCTAAATATAACCTTCCTAATCCCTAAAACCATTAGGGTGATTAGTATATAAGCGTATAACCCGAACGGATAGTAAAACCTGGTGCTAAAAAATCACACACTGATGCATCCACCCTCCTCCCATGTAACATCAACATACATTAGAACTACCCCCTTACCGCTTCTCATCAGCGTTACGTGGTTTATAGATGATCCTTATGGTCCTTCCTTTGAAAATTGAACTGTATTCTCCCTTCACACACCCCTTCCCCCCTATCTGAGTTCTTTATGTCAGTAGAACTCCATTCCGCTGACTGATGTGTTGTGTCTGTCTGTGGCGTTATCACTGTGTGCGAACGTGCAGGCTATAAGCAGTCGTGCTAGTTGCGAATTCAGTGAAACGCTGCAATGTTTGCACTTGGTAAAAAGATACAGTGCGAATTCCCTCGTACGATAACAGAGGCCATCTATAATAGAGCCGGAGAACTTCAACTTGATCCATGCGAGCAAAAGGATATAGTTTTCTTCTATCATATAGATAAAGCATTGTATTCCCGAAAATGTTCTACCCCGAGATTATGTGCACCAAAATTAACAAATGTTGCTTTTACAATTCTGTCTGAACCTTGTGCTACAACCCAAACAATTGTATTGATTTTATGTTCTTTAAATTTAAAAATGATTCCTGGACATGCGACTCGAATCTCGGACCTTTGGCTTAGTACGCTAATATTTTAACCACTGAACTATGCAGGAGTCATCCCGTGCCCAGGGCTATATTTTAAGGCTATAACTGTGACTAACAAATATAATAACCTGACTATTTTAATCCATTATGATATACGCATTAGTACAGTTGTCATTGTACTAGTGGCAGCATAAAACCCTCCCGAGTTGAAGATGGCTGCGTTATCTGATAGATCATTATCTTAATTGGGGGCTCAAATGTAGCTGACGATTTCCACACGTCCATCACAGACTCTACCTTAAAAATATGATTGAAGAATGGGATGACTACTGGATAGCTCAGTGGTAAGAGAAATGGCGTACTAATCTAAAGGTACCGGATTCGATTCCCGTGTCTAGGTGTCATATTTCAAACTTAGACAATATGTTATTAAGATGTGGCTACAACTGCAGCTATCAAATTTAATAACTTAACTAATTAAAGAATCTTGTATGGATTTCGTTAAGACTTGATATTTTGATTGCTCTATTTGTTTTAATCACATATATGAAAGTTACTCTAATGGGGTAGGGATGAGGAAAGAAGCATTTCAGAGGTAGTCTACCTGAATTTTTGTGGGAGGAGAGTTGGAAACCATTTATATAAACCACCCTCAGTAGACCCGACCAGGATTTGAACCCTGATCTCCCCATTTTCAGCAGGCCCAGTCCAACACGAGAGTGACGCCTTAGACCATTCGACCACTGAACTGAATTACTTAAGAAGAGCTTACTGAAAATGACCGGGATTTTCCACTTATGACACACTGGCCAAGGAACTAAAATCGACAAAACTTGCTTCGGTGGCCGCATGATCTAAGGCGTCACTCTCGCAATAGATTAGACTGCCGATGACAGGGAAATTGGGGTTAGAATCCCAGTCCGGTGTAATGAGTGTGGTTTTTCTTTTTAAAAAAATTGCTACTCTCTCTCTACGCAAATATGGGTACACTTCCTCCTAATTAAATCTTTTCCCTGCCTAGCTCATTAGTGTAATTAGTATATAAACGAATAACCTGAACATATAGTGAGACGCGGTGCTTAAAATATAGTAAAAAAACGACATGGAACATTTTAGTTTTATAAGAAGTTGTTTTATCAATAAAAAACAGAGTATTAAGATTGCGTAAAAGTTCATTTGCTAAAATTATAGTTATTACTGGTTTGTTTATAAAAACAATGTTCCTCAAAGATTAAAAAATATGTATTTGTATTTCATAGAAAAAGTTCTCACCATTTTTTATCTTCCTTCAAACTCCAGTGACACACCGGTTGAAAAAACTACAATAAAGTTTATGTTACAGAATTTAGGATTGTGTCTCACTTTATGGCATTAGGAACGTGGAAGTTCATTGCCACACTTACAAAAGTACCTATATATATATATATTGAGCTAGTCCTATCCAGTCCACCTCATTACACCTTATCTCTATCTTGAGCTAGTTTTATTCAATCCACCCCATTACACCATATCCCTATCTTGAGCTAGTTCTATCCAGTCCACCCCATTATACCATATCCCTATCTTGAGCTAGTTCTATTCAGTCCACCTCATTATACAATATCCTTATATTGAGCTAGTTCTATCTAGTCCACCCCAATATACCATATCCCTATCTTGAGCTAGTTTTATCCAGTCCACCTCATTATACAATATCCCTATCTTGAACTAGTTTGATCCAATCCACCTTATTACACCCTATCCCTATCTTGAGCTTGTTCTATCCAGTCCACTTCATTATACCATTCCCTATCTTGAGCTAGTTCTATCCAGTCCACCTCATTATACCATATCCCTATCTTGAGCTAGCTCTATCCAGTCCACCTCATTATATCATATCCCTATCTTCAGCTAGTTATATCCAGTCCACCTCATTATACAATATCCCTATCTTGAACTAGTTCTATCCAGTCCACCTCATTATACCAAATCCCTATCTTGAGATAGTTCTATCCAGTCCACCTCATTATACCATATCCCTATCTTGAGCTAGTTTTATCCAGTCCACTTCATTACACCATATCCCTATCTTGAGCTAGTTCTATCAAGTCCACCTCATTACACCATATCCCTATCTTGAACTAGTTCTATCAAGTCCACCTCATTACACCATATCCCTATCTTGAACTAGTTATATCAAGTCTACCTCATTACACCATATCCCTATCTTGATATAGTTCTATCCAGTCCACCTCATTACACCATATCCCTATCTTGAACTAGTTCTATCAAGTCCACCTCATTACACCATATCTCTATTCTTGAACTAGTTCTATCAAGTCCACCTCATTATACCATATCCCTATCTTGAACTAGTTCTATCAAGTCCACCTCATTACATCATATCCCTATCTTGAGCTTGTTCTACCTAAATAAATATTTTAGATAAGTTTCTCCATATTTGCGTGGGAATCATTTTCAAAAAAACCTTCAATACATTTGAATGGTATTCAAGTCTTGATTTTCAGAGGGACAAATTAAATTTATATTATAAGAAGTAAGACGCTAAGAGGCTATTTCAAGAAAATGAGTTAGTATTAGCCTGGGGATAGGATGGAAAACAGCGCTGAATAAATAGCACATTACACTTATCTCTATTTTAACTGTCAGAAAAATAGAAGAATCTTAACACAAGCACTAATTTATTTACGCTCCACTTGGGATCGAACCAAGATATTCAAGACCTTTAACGAAAACGACGATCAACTTCGTTTTAGAACAGGGAGGTCTTAAAAAAAATATTTCCTACCTTCTTCGAATACCTTTCGTTCCCTACAAACAAATACAACAAAAATTAGGTTCGTTCAGAATCAAACCGACTGAAATCCAAAGAAACATGAAGAGTGATCTCTTAAGCTGTCGGGAGACGGTAAAGTAGAAGACCTTATATCACTATAATCTTGAGAATCTTCTTTACAAGTGTTGAGACTTGCATCGTACTAGATCTTTATCGAAAGGAAAGTTGGGGTTCAAATCCCACCCGGGTGAATTAGTGTGGTAGGGGGTTTCCACATAGAGTTTCATATGATTTCTTAAACTCTCTCCACTCTAATGTGGGTGAATTTAAGCTAATTGAGTGTACTCATACTTACACCCTGGATAAAGTCATTAATAGCCCACACCAGTAGTAATTTAGATGAAGGTGTTAGTATAAGGGCCAGTTTCATAGTCAGACTTAGTGAGCCTAAAGTGCGAGTTGATACTAAATACAGGACGACACCTACCTAGACCAAAATGGAATGGGCCAATTTCGCATATGAAACTGGCCCATTTCATTCAATTTCAGGTAGGTGACGTCTTGTATTTAGTATAGCGCCGCACTTGAGGCGTACTAAATCTGACTATGAAACTGGCCCTAATTCTGTAGATGTAGTTTCCTAGCGATGGAGAGGTGGAGGTTCTATCCCGGTCGAGTGAATTGGGATAGTTCTTCTTGATGGTTTTCCACACGATAAAATGTGAAGCAAAGATTAAATTTTAATATAGGCCTACATGGGGCCTAGTTTGATTCAAGGCCATTGGTGCAGTTAAGAGCCCATGTAACCCCACGGATATAACCTAACTTAGGTAGGTAATACAGCTCGAATCAGAAGTTGCATCATGGAGCGGTTTTCTTTGTTATACTTTAACCCTCTTAGTGTAAAGAGCCCATATAATCGGCTCAGCCTTGTACCTTTAAAAGTCCCACGAGCCAATATGATCGTCTTTCCAGATTCACACTAGTCCTGGCGTTACCCTATAGATAGGGTAGGGTTGTATTATTTTACTAGAACAGGAAAATTACTTTCTATTAGACATAGTGGGGCCAAAACAAAAGACGATTAGTAATTTGAAAATTAAATATTCACTAGCTAAATAAAAGTAAACTACATAATTTTTTTTTTTCACTTTTTAAAGATAATGTCACTCAGGTGAGCTCCACCGGAAGTCAGGTAAACCTCAGCACATTGTCCATCATTTTCCTCAGCATATATCATCTAATATTTTTCACCCCACCCTGTATAACAGTATACGCAGATAAGAAGGATAGAAAAAATTTAAAAATTCACTTAATAAATAACAGTTTGGTTATTTTTACTATACAACCTTACAAAATTATGAAATAGCCATGACACTTTTCACACTCGAATCTATGATAGGCGTTACACTAAAAAAAACTACATGGTGTCATCCCACAGCACAGCCACACCAACCAAGTAGCCGCCGTCTGTTGGCGAAGATACCAACCTTTTCGGATAGAGGTTGTCATATGGCCAGCACAACGAATCCTCCAGCTGTAAATATTAGTTTTCTAGACTGAAGCCGCTACTTTTTCATTCGAGTAGCTCCTCACTTGTCCTCACGAGGCTGGGTTTGACTCCGTTCCAGACCCATTGCTTCACGGAAAATCTGGAGGCGCTGGGGAATGAACCCGGGATCTCTGGATCTGTAGCCACGAAAAATCTAATCACTGAACTACAAAGGTGGTCCGTGGTACTAAAAGGGTTTAAAAAAACATTCGAAAGAAGACCAATGAAACCATGAAATTATATTATTTTAATTATAATCAAATTGAAAAGAAAAATTTTTTAATCAAAAAATCCCATAGAACTGTTTCTAACTTCGCCGTAGTCAAGTGAAGAATGCAGAAAAACCGCATTTGGGTCCGTTTTCTGTTTCGAGAGTAATCTTGTATCTCGTATTTTAACCGTGAAGAGGGGCTCTTAAGGTTAGTTTTAGAACTGGAGCCCTGTTTCTCTCCGGTCCATCCAAGATGACCCTCGCGACCACACATAGGTGGTTCCATCACTCATCTCCCCGTGGACTCCCGACGACCACTCGCCGGCGGGCCCCTATCGCTCCTCATCCTCCCTAGTGTGTTTGTTTGCCGGCCAAAGAACTTCCAAACGAATGTCCACGTACATTTTTCACCCGGAGAACCGTAGCTTGTCATACGTCATTATTTTAATAAGCTTACATCGGGAGGAGCTCGTGTTATTATAGTGAGGCAGGCAAGGGAAAAGGACAAGTCTTGTTCTTTCAGGAAGAAGAGGTGGTTTTTTTCAATTCTTTCTTCGGAGGTTACTCTTCTTTACAAGGAGTACGTACGGGCACCAGGCCGACATGACTATGCTCTTTCATTTGCGACAAACCGGCCCTCGTACCGAGAGTAAATACTTCTTTACCAGACACGTAGTCAAGCCGGGGGTCTGGACCCATCCGAAATTTCAAATATTACAATTATTACAACATGTTGGTTTGGAAAAATGACAGAGATATATCACATATGAAGATAATAGGGTTAGAAGGGGAGAGTCCTATTTTAACTTAGATTAAATTAGTGCTGCTATTTGTTAGATAATCATAAAACCTTTATAATGCACTTTAGATTATGGTTAAAGGCGGTCTTTGTCGTAATTAAATTAATTTTTTTAAATAGTAACTTACGAATATCATGATTGTATAACAGATTGTAGCACTAAATCAATTTGCTTTAAAATAGAACTTTCCCTATTTTTGCCTTGGACCTTTCATATATATATATATATCTTATGGGGTTTGCTATAATAAATTTATTGTCCTGGAAAATGTGTGTTATGTGACTTCCCTCCTCCCTTTTCCCCTGTACCCTTGATATGAAAAACTAGGCTCAGCGCAGCCAATCCTGAATTTACTAAAGGGAGTAATAGATGCATCGGTCTAGCTTTCAAAGTTGTGACTAAATCCGTATTCACTTAAAAGAATCGGCTCAGTTTGAGATCAAATCTGTGTCGTTTATTTACGCTCATTCAAGGGTAGGTGCATAGTTTAAATCATGTTCCTTCGATAAAGTAGAATGGTGGTGCATATTATTATTATTATTTAGCACCGCGTCTTACTACCCGTTTGGGTTATACGCTTATGTACTAATTACGGTATTCGTTTTAGATATTAGGAAAGTTATATTTAAAATAATTAGCATTTGCATGGAGGTAGAGTGAAAAACTATTTTGTAAAACCACCTTCAGTACACCCGACCAAGATTTGAACATCGATCTCCCCGTCATCGGCAGTCTAGTCTACTGCAAGAGTAGTACGTTAGACCATCCCGCCACCGAAGTGGTGGACATATTATTGTGATGCTTCTGAATGATCTTAAATAACTGTATTTTAATTAATGATAAATAAAACATAAGTCTTGTAAGCACACAATTTGTTTCACTAAGTTTAGAACGGTAACAAAGCTATTATTTACCTGGTATGGTTGCCTTTTACATTCATAACGACACGACATTCCTTTCGTTACTATCAAACAAAACAAAGCAGCATCAAATAAAACAAACTGTGAAATATGTGAAATATTTATCTAGCTCTAAAGAGTTTTTGTATTCCAATAGGTTTAAAAACATCTCGTCATTAAAATATATAGCATGTAAGTTATTTTTAGATCATATTTTAAAGTTTCTATAAAAGTTTGAATAATGCAATTAGTAATATAGATAAGTACCTATGCTTTGTAATGAATCACTCATTATATTGTTTGAAAAACATAAAAAAATATGCCAATTTCAATTTAGTTGCTAGATTATAAGAAAGATATTAAGTGATTTGTATCGCGTGCCATTTTCGTTAGATAATTTAAATAAAGTCTCGTTGGCTTTGGAAATAAATTCTGGTCAAATAAAACGCAAATTATGACGTTATGGTGATGCCACCATTTCTTGCCCCCAGTTTGCTCCATGTTTAGAAATTAATAAAATAAAAAGTGGTGCATCTTTGTCGCAAAGTTGCACCATTTCTATACTTGCCCCGGGCAGATTATCACCCATTATTAGACCCTGCAACGGTTAATTTTATTTCGTACATACCCGCCTCGGTGGCGTAGTTGGCTAACGCGCTAGTCGTGTTGAGCTCGACCGCCGAGGACGGGGAGATTGAGGTTCGAGTCTCGGTCGGGTGAACTGGGGGTGGTTTTTCCTCAATTGTTTTCCACTCTCCCTCCACGCAAATGCGGGTTCACTTCCTCTAAATTCAACCCTCCCAATTCCTAATCCATTAGCGTAATTAGTACTTAAGCGTACAAACCGAACGGGTAGTAAGACGCGGTGCTAAATATTATTATAATTATTTCGTACATGACGCCCAACACTTCACGACCATCGGTGCCGGTAGCAATCTTGTTGTTAAGCTAATAGTACCACAGGTTTAGATACCTATGTTTCTTGTTGATAACATCAACATTTCGATGTTAGCACGGACTCGTTTATCTTCAGGTATATATATAAAATAAAAAATGGGGTCGTTGTGGAACTGGACTAGGAGAACAAACTAGACTGTAGACGTAACCGGGAGGTTGCGACCTGTTTAAAGCCACAAATTACGCCACCTCACGTGCTTGTGTTACCTGCCGCTATTATCAACAATACAAGAGTATCTTGCCCTCATACATCTTCAGAGGTTGAAGCATCTTGGATCTTATCAACAGGAAACCTGGACACCAATGTCGTACCGTTTGATGAATAGTCACAGAATCGTGTGCGTGGGAATAATTCAGTGGTTTTTCGTTAGTTTTTTTATATATATATAACAAGTGAACGTATTTTTGTTACTTTTGTTTTAAAATTATTTTCTTTAGGAACTCGTTATAAATCTGGGCTATTCACAAACATAGCCTCCTACTATAATGAGCCCCAAATTAATCTTAATCTAATTTATAAAACCTTTTTTCCTCCTTAGACACAATTTTAGGTTCTTAATATTTGACAACATCTTAATAATCATTTAACTAAAATTCAAGATATTTTTTCTTATAAAAATTATACAAACCTTCAATATTTACAAAAGTTCGAAGTTTTAAATTTAAATAATCCAATAAGTATTTCCACAGTCCAATTTTCATAGGAAGGGTATTTTAGGAAGTATTCACATATTTTTTCCGTTCAACATTGATAACATTTCACTGTATTATTATTATTGTTATTTTATAGGTATTGATGATATATATCAAACATTACAGCTGCAGATTACATAAATTGGCTTATGAATAAGTGGAAGTACCCACTTCAGTGGCCGCATGGCCTAAGGCGTCACTCTCTCAGAGACTAGACTGCTGATGACGGGTAGATTGAGGTTCGAATCTCGGTTGGGTGTACTGAGGATGGGTTTAAAAAAATTGTTTCCCACTCTCCCTCCACGCAAATTTAGATACACTTCCTACTAATATAACTTCCATAATCCCTAAAACCATTAGCATAATTAATATATAAACGTATAACCTAAACGGTTAGTAGTACACGGTGCTAAAAAAAAAAAGAGAATGTAGATTTAGTAGCTTTTCTAGTTGTCAGATAAGGTTCTTCCAATAAAAATTGAACCATATGCTAACCCAAAGTTTGTCCTTCAGTGTGTTTGTTGTAATTTACCGGCGATGAACAATTAGTTTTGTTTATGTATGGACATCAGCTATTATAAATTTAAGGTCTAAAATGATAAAAATATAATTAGTATTTTTGGAAGATAATTATCAATTTGATTTGCTCATTACTTCATTACTAACTATTTAATTAGTTCTTTAATTATTATTTTTTTGTTCAGTATCGATAATATAATCACTCTACTACTGCTATTTTGGTCGTTTGATTCCTATACTTGGAATGCCCTTTCTAAGCACTGACAGATTATAGCAGCCTTTGTCTTACAAACTAATATCCTAGAGAAGTACGCCTATCCCTTCACACCCAGTTGTAGAACACAGGTATCTACAAATTATATATAAGGACAAATTCATGTACAAATAATTATTATCTTTGTTAGCACCCCCCAGACTAGAACTATATTCACCTAGATATACATAAACACTTCTACCCACTTAACTATAAGGATTAGTATATCCCTTCCTATTCAGGATTAATATAAATAAATACAAATTATGATTAAGATAATTTTTTTTTTTTTGCCTTTTTGGTGGATATTTGCAATAAAAATCATATTTAAAGAAAAAAGCTAGTTTACCAAAATAACAGTCATCAACTTAATAAACTGTATGTATATATATATATATAGCCTATATACACGTGCATATATCACATGAAGGAACAGGATGAGGGGCTCTAATTTTATTAAATGCATCATAATTCACAAGGAAGAGAGGACGGTATACTCAATTTAGAAAATCAACCGATACCTGACTATCCAAGAGCCAGGGGTCCCGGGTTAGAATCTCTTCAAGGCTTAGTAATATTTCATTCATCAAATTGGGCCATACTCTTTAAAAGTGCTGAATTAATGATAGGGGGAATAGGTGTTGTGCCCTTTTTTTTAAAAAAATAAAGCTTGTTTGTAAATGAGTGAAACGGATCTACCTACAGCTTTTGGGATTTTTTTCCCCCCACGTCCTAGTATCTGTTTCGGCTCCACGCATATATAAATTACGCTGATTAGTTAAGGTTGAGTAGGGTAGACATTATATTAGTGCACCCCACGTTTGCGAGTAATTAGAGTAGGAAACAATTTAGGGAAAAAAAACCCCAAGTATATCCAGCGTGGATTTGATCCCCGAACTTCCAGTCATCGGCAAACCAGACTAAATGAGCTTGACGCTTATATCATCGTGCCCGCCGATGCAGTTATTTGAATGTATTTATTCTATTTATGAATTAAAATAAAAGTAGGAAAACCCAACATATTATATTATAAAATAATGGTGTTTATTTTTTACATTGTCATGTGAAGATAGGCATAAAAATACTTTCGGCAATCGGTTTTCACAGACCTAAAACTCATCGGCAAAACACACAACCTTTTATGACATAAGTACTGCGGGGGTTTATGACCTCTTAAATGTCTTAAACTTCTGGTCTTACTCATAACGGTCGTAACACCGGGTCCCTTGATTTAACGAGCTACTCACAAAATGCTACCCTTTTTCTACGGCTCGATTAGACCATTTTACAACTTGACGAATCGAGGAGTTTTTTTGGTATGTGTGTGTGTGTGTGTGTGTGCGTGCGTGCGTGTGCGTGCGTGTGTGTCCAGCTCTGCTCGGACAAATTAACCACCATGAGATAGTGATTTTAACGAAAGACTAATGCGATTTTTTTATTTTTTTTAAAAACAAAAACAAATTTTTCAAGTCTTAGAAGAAAGGAAAAAGTATTTCTTAGAATCACAGACATATTTTTAAATATAGACGTAGCTCTATTTGATCTGCACTCAACAATAGGCTACGTACTAGAAGCACACGGTCCAGATTTGTGTACCTTCTCTGGAATATATCAGACGCGAACAAGATAGGTGCATCGAAAGCAGACCATTGTTAGTAGTCTCCGAGTTCCATACAGCAACACCTAAGCTAACATAACCTAACCTTCCTAGCCTAGTCTAACCTAACCTAACCTAGCATGTCATAATGAAAAGCTATTATCTTTTGCAGATAATATTTTGTAGAATTACATTCAACGTGATAGCTCATTCCAAGCCACCACTGTGGGCACAAGATGTTTGCTATGTTGTCGCGCTATGCAGTTGTTTAGAGCTTTTGACATGCCGTTTCTTCGTGTGCTTTTGATATGAGGTTTCTCCCACTTGTGCGCTTTCTAAGCTCTCCGTCAACAGGGATCTAGTTTTTATAGTACCTGCACTAGGGGTCACACTGTGTAAGGTGTTAGGCCCGAAATAGAATGTATCATGTGTGACGGGGAGGTTGATATTTGAAGCTAGGCCAGATGTACTGGGGTTGTTTATCCTAATGTGATTAATCGTTGTTGTTTTAGCTTCCCCTATCCACGTTAATTCGGTGGGCATTTTCTCTAAACCACTGTCTGTCAAACTGTGGTACTCGTACCCCCAGGGGAACGTGCCCCTCATACATCCCCACCCCAATAATTATCAGCTAACGACGCCTAAGGATAACCTCTACGTTACTACATAAATAAACTATAACTTAATCATTATGGTGGAGTGAACATATAAATTTATGCATTAAAAATTTATTTATTTATTTAGATTTTCAAAATAAAATGGTAGCCAAAAGTTGCCTATAAGCTCATGTAACATATGTTAAAATTTTGAGGTGATTAAATTTTAATATTAGGGGTGCCCCAGAAGCATTGAATTTAAAATTTTCTAGCTAATTTTTTACATATTTTGTTGAATTTTTATATGTAAAATTTGTTATTACTTTGAATAAAATGGCAACTAACTTTCTTATTAGGCTCCTTTATAACAGAAATAGTTGTATTTTTGCCCTACAATAAAGATTTGAGTTGCCACAAAGCTCTCAAAAACTTAGAATTTCACTCAAAATTAAAAAAAGGTGAGGTTTACTTAATATTATAATAGTTTTTATAACTAATCACTTTGTGGATATTGTGGTTGGTTGTTACTTTAAGGTCAAGAGTCAAATGTGCTATACATTTCTTAATATAATATATTATTTATTAAACCTATTTCAGTTTGATAAAAAAAATATTAGAAAAAATAGTAGCATATTATAAATATATCAGTTACTTGGGTAAAATATTATTTCTTTGCCTCGATTGAAAGGGATTTTCTTTCAAGATAAAAGTCACACTCTGATGCAACCATTCCGTGCCACCTTTGTCATCATCTTTAAGCAACGATCTCCATTTCTGCATTTCAAGATGCTAGTTGCAATCTTTACAACTTGTCCTGAATCAAGGTTACATGTCCGAGGTAAAATGTCCTGGTTAGGATCTAATAGTAAGTGTCCTTCTGAAACAAACATTTGTAATACATGATTCCCTTTTCCTCTTAAGATAGTGTTTTGTCTTTTCGACCATCAAATATAAGCCCAACAAATTGTTCTGGTTTGTATGTATTTTGTAGTGGCAGTGCATCTTAGATCGTTCACGCCGAATTTTGGAGCAGTCTACAAAAACTTTTATCGTCTGTGCTCATTATTAACATCTTGGAGTAGAGTAGATGCTATAATTGTAGCTGATCTAACAGAAAATCCCTACTGTCACAGGTAAGAAATAAATATTGAATATTTAATCTGATTTGTTTTGACGAAGATTCTGTCATGTCATCAGTCTGTTGCGCTTACGAAAGTACCCCATGTACCCCTATATTCAGCTAGATCTATCCGGTCCACCTCATTACACCCTATCCATATATTGAGCTAGTTCTATACGGTCCACCTTATTACATCCTATCTCTATCTTAAGCTAGTTCTATCCAGTGCACTTCATTACACCCTATCCCTATCTTGAGGTAGTTATATCCAATCTATCTCACTACACCATATCCCTATCTTTAGCTAGTTATATCCAGTCCACCTCACTACACCCTATATCTTTCAGGTCCATTCAAATGCTATCCTCCCATCTGAGTCTAGTTCTTCCCAATGGTCTCATCTCCATCCCAATTGTGTGATTAAATTGGAATATTCATGCATTTCCCGAATGTTTTTGTTTCCTAAATCTAAATAAATTTCTATTTTATTTGTCAAAGTTTGAAGTAGCTTATGTTTGAATGGCGTCATACCACCCGTCGCTTACCCATACCCTTTCCACACTATAATGTGCGTATTTCCCCTATTTTACTCTCCAAATCCTCAACCCCTAAAATATATAGTGAAGGGTGTTACATGGGAGAGCAGTGAGACGCGGTGATGGCGTTTAGAAAGACAACATTATTTAATAAGTTGTTTGATATTAAAAAAAAAGAAGTGTTTTCACTAAAATGTAGGCGAAAAATATCAGTAGGTTTCTGACTCATTTAAAAAAAAATTAGATTTTGAATTTAAAGTTTAAAAAAATTAAATTAAGCTTTACGTGAAAATTTGTACTTCTGATATTAAAGCGAAAGGTTCTAAACCTAGCTAGATCCTCTAACAAACAAGGTCGTGTTCTGATATGGTCACAACAATATGGATATTCAAATTTAATCATACGAATGGGGTTGATATGAGGCAATTTAGGAAAAATCAACTCAGTTCGGGACTCGAAACCTCACCTCCCCTTCACCGGCAAATCGGACTAGACGGATGTTTATTCCGAGTGCCCACCGATGCAGTTGTTAAAAGATTAAATATTTTTCTCTACTCTGGATGACAGACACAGTTTGTCAGCTTCAATTAATTTATCAATCATATAACTGGGTCTTTACGTTCTCTTTTATGTACTAAAAGTCTAAAACATTTTATAGGCGCCGAAAATTATCTTATAAAACACTGCAACAAGAAGCAGTCATCATTTGATTTTAATAGAATCACAAAGTGAATACTTTTTTTTAAAAAAAAAGCATTCTCGAGGATTTACAAAGAAAAAATATTTGTGGTAAGTGGCCATTGATTGGATCTGTCGGTTTTTTTATGCATCCAAAGAGAGCCGCGAAAGTCGTAAAATTGTTCTCTTGTCAAATAAATTGACGAACTTTATAGTCCATTTGTAAAGTGGTAAGGAATCGTACAGCATAGTTGGTAGTCCATTTGGACACCATCTTTAAATAATACGTTATAAATATATGTAGTATTTTAATATGTTTACACCTAAAAAGATGTAATGACGTATTTTCGACATGTCTGGTTTTCTGCTGAATTGACACTAAAACAATTTGGTGAAAGTATTTATTCATTTCAAAGTGAATAATAAATAACTACTGAGGACCACAATTTTTGTACAAATTGACATAGCTGACATCCATAAAAAGCTAATAACTCTACTTTCACACTCTTAATTCAAATCATGTGATCTGCATTTGTTGTTTTTTATATCTTTTATCAGTACCTATAGTACTCTGATAACTATAGGGTTCTTCCTGTTACCCTATTCGACGGAATGAAATACCTCAAAACCAAGTGTTGACATGTTTGAAAGGGTACAGACCGAATTTATATACCCATTTTGTAGTATATCAGAAGCGCACAAGCTAGGTGCATTAAAGTGCAAGCTTGTTTTTAGTATCTGAGCCACAAATGGCAGCATTGCTTGTTAACATTGTACTAAACCTAAACTAACCTAACCTCTTTTTCTTAAGTCAACAACCTGAAAGTTGGTTTGATGTGATTTGTATCCATCTGGAGCTGGGCATGACCTCAGCCCTTTAGCTGGCTAGTGCTGCCCGCACCATCTGGTATAAATCTCATGTACTAGGGGAGTTCAGGAAGTGTGGTGGTTCCCCGTTGCCTTCCACGTTGAATTGTCTACGAGCGAGCGCAAAAGGGCTTATCAATTTTTCCGGAAAAGTTTAGATGAAATAATTTACACAGTTACAGAAACATATTGAGAAAAGAGGAACTTCTCTGTCCACTAAAGAGCATAACAATTAACTTCTCATTTACCAGACAGTAATTTCAAAAATATATATTAGCTTAGAGCTCGGTAACTATTTGTTTTATATAAATATTTTTAAAATAAAAGTGCCTATTTTTAATATCCCTACAACTTTGCAATAGTAAGTTATATCGTATCTAAAAGAGTTGTAGCGCTACTATAAAAATTTGAGACGTACACATATATATATAGTATCCTTAAAGTCATTTTCACGTAAAAATAAGATAATATATTTTGTTTGTGGTGTTAAACAGTCTCCTAGATACAAATTTTAATTAAAATAGTTAAAGTCAACTTTGTAAAATTTGCTTTTTTCTCTTTTGGTCTTTAATTAAGCTACCCTTAATTTTTAGGTTGGATATAAAACTCCACAAATTCTCTGGAACAAACTTATCATAGCCCTAGATACAAAGTTTTAGTCCGATCAGTAAAATACTTTCGGCTCTAGACAAAGATACAGACAGACAGACAGACAGACAAATGGGATCGTGAAAACAACTTCTTTGGTTTCAGGGCATTTTAAAACGTCAATATTTATCAAAATATCGAAATAGGTGTTTTGTGACGATTACAATACTTCTCTCTCCTAGGGTCGAGAGACAATAAATACCAGCTATATTTGCATAAGGAATATTACTATGAAATATTAATCCGTGAATTTGAGGAATATTTAATAAAGTATGTATCCTCTGTTTATCCTAAAAGGAATCAGTATTTCTCTGATCGACAACAATATGGCACTATCTTATAAGATAAGCCAGAGTGGGAACATACAAGGAGAGCTTGCTACCATCCATGGTAAGCGAAGTGTACATAATTCAGTCACTTATTAAATTCATTCGATAGTGCCATTCCGTGTGTAAATATAAGTTTAAGAAAATATACTAGCCTACTTTTATCCTTTTTTTACCCTAAAAATATCAATATTAGCCTACCTTGTTTAATTCTAATATCTTACCCTCTATCAGATAGAACCATAACGTAATCCATAAAGGTAAGACTATGCTACCTGCTTCGGTGGCCATATGGTCTACCGCGCTATTCTCACAGTAAATTAGACTGCCGATGACGGAGAGATCTAGGTCCGAATCCCGGTCGGGTGTACTGAGGGTAGTTTTTACAAAATGGTTTCCCGCTTTCTCTCCATGAAAATGAGGGTACACTTACTCTAAATATAACCTTCCTAACTTAAAACCATTGGCGTAATTAACATATAAACGTTTAAGCTGAACGGGTAGTATGACGCTGTGTTAAAAGAAAAGAAGATTGTGCTAGATTTTAATGTTAACTGCGTGTATAGTTATAATACTAAAGTCAAACCATCACGAGGAGAAAAATAGCTTGGTTATTACTCTCAACGAAAGAAAAGAGTGCATGTTTTATGTTCCTTTTGTTTGAACACATCATGTTTATGATTATTACACTACTACTAATACGTTTCAACTAAATCCGAATATTTAACATTAAACCTGACTTGAATGACCTTCGTAATACTTCTAACCCAATTCCCAAGTCTGAAATGTTTACTAAACACCTGTCAGATGTTACTTGCTTCGTAGACTGTGAGAAAATTCGTAAACAGTTTGTCCTGGTTTTATATATTTTTTATTAGAACATTCAACCCGAAAGTTACTAAGGGCGCGTTACATAGGAGATCTATAAAAAGCGTTGTAGACGTTTAGAAATCCCAGATTATTTAAGAAGTGTTTCCACCAAAATTTAGGCAAAAGTTATGACCAGTTAAAAAGACATATTAAACAATCCCAAATTATCTTAAAATATTGTTGTGACCATATCAGGACATGACCTTGTTTGTTAGATGATCTAGCTAGGTTTAGAACCTTTCGCTTTAATATCAGAATTACACATTTTCGCGTAAATTTTCATTTTTTTTTTAAACTTTAAATTCCAAATTTAAATTTTTTAATGAGTCAGAAACCTACTGATATTTTTCGCCTACATTTTAGTGAAAACACTTTTTTTTAAAATATCAAACAACTTATTAAATAATGTTGGATTTCTAAACGCCAGCACCGCGTCTCACTGCTCTCCCATGTAACACCCTTCACTATATATTTTAGGGGTTGGGGATTTGGAGAGTTTAAAAAAGGGAAATACGCACATAATATTGTGGAAAGGGTATGGGTAAACCACAGAGGTAGATAAATCACGACCTGCCTCAGTGGCTTCATAATCTAAGGTGTCACTTTCGCAGTCGAGTCTACTACCGATGCAGGAGAGATTGGGGTTAGAATCCCGGCCGGTTTTACTAAGGGTTTTTCCCCTCAAAATGATTCCCCACTCTCTCTCCATGCCAATGCGGGTAAGCCTTCTATAAAATCAACCTTAATCATCCCTAACCTCACATCAGTACACTCGACAGGGATTAAAAACACCACCCCGGCTTCACCGGAATAAACAGATGCGATTGACGCTTTAATATCCGCGTCCATTGACGCTGGTTAAGTTAGTTAATACGTTTATGTTAAACGCCCTGATTGAGCTTAAAGAAACGTAAATAAAAAATTAACTATCTCTGTTGTTATTGGTTCCTTCACTAAACTTGGTAAATCACACACATGCACACATTCTTCTAAAATAAATAAAGAACAAAATCTGTTTGTGTGGCGCTGAAATTCCATGCTTTATACAGGTTGTATCGATGTATGTGAGAAGTAACAGGGGTGTGAATATTTGACCTTAAAACAACACAAAAAGTCCTTATTCTCGATGGTTCCCGAGATAAGGCCTTCCAAGATTCTGCTTTAATTGTCAGTAGCCCTACTCGTTACATCCCTGTTGCACCTTTTGTAATATACCTTTTATATATATATATATATATATATATATAAAACGATAAATATGGATGTTTTCGAATTATTGTGCCGTGTCGTGAAACAAAACGCAACCAGAAAAGTAGACGCAACTGTCTGCTTGCATTTCATTTTCTAGATGCATAAGCACTCGATGGAGTCAGTTGATTTAAAAATGTCACTGGGACTCCAAAGCAGATGTTTTCGCGCAAATCCGAGAAAGCTTATTTTTCTTACCACCACATCTTACTACCCGTTCGGGCTATACGTTTATACACTAATTACGTTAATGGTTTTAGGGATTAGGAAGGTTATATTTAGAGGAAGTGCACTCGCATCTGCGTGGAGGGAGAGTGAAAAACAATTTTAGAATAAAACTCTGTGCACTCAACCGAGATTCGAACCTCGATATCCCCGTTACCGGTGGGTTAGTCCACTATAAGAGTAGCAAGTTAAATCATGCGGCCACCGAAACGATTCCAAGAAAGCAGTATTTCAAGTAACTTAAATTCAGACGGCGTGGATGGAGATGATATCTTGTGATTGGTTTAGAGCTCATTACGTGATCACACTTCTGTTCTTGTTTTTTCGGTGAATTTGTGAAACGGCAGTAGACCCTAAAGCTTGATTCACACGTTCGCTGTAAATAGAAAGCAGAATTTGCCTCATTGGCGCAGTAATTCACACGCTGTATGTTTTACCCATGATGCATTGCAACGCTACCTTAAAACAGATGACTATCAACATATATTATATTCTAGTGCAGAGGTCCCCAACCTTTTTGTACCTTAGAGCACATTCAAAACTAACGGTAGTGCGGCGGGCACCAATAATTTTTTCAACTATAATTTATAGCCGAACATAATTCATAATGCAAATAACACATACACNCAGTAGACCCTAAAGCTTGATTCACACGTTCGCTGTAAATAGAAAGCAGAATTTGCCTCATTGGCGCAGTAATTCACACGCTGTATGTTTTACCCATGATGCATTGCAACGCTACCTTAAAACAGATGACTATCAACATATATTATATTCTAGTGCAGAGGTCCCCAACCTTTTTGTACCTTAGAGCACATTCAAAACTAACGGTAGTGCGGCGGGCACCAATAATTTTTTCAACTATAATTTATAGCCGAACATAATTCATAATGCAAATAACACACACACAAATACATATTATTAAAAAAAATTGTGAGTTTAAAATTAAAAAAAAATATTTTTAAACTCGCATATAAAATAACGCAAATGGTACACACGCAAAGTTAGTCCAAAACCAGTTTAAACAATTGAAAGAATTTTTAACAAACCAAAAATCATTGTAAATAAATAAAAAAAATACTGCTTTATTTACAATTTTAACAAGACCAAAATAAATACACGAGGAAATATTTAACTACTCACCACCATTTTGCTTAGGTACATTTTTAAAATATATATTTATTCTGTGTTTATTCGGCAACAAAGCTGGGTAGACCCATGCCAAGATATTTACAAAGGAAAAAGGAAGTATTAGCTTGGTATTAGAGAGTAGTATGTATAGTTCCGACTAATAAAGTACACTTTGAAAATGAGCCGGCAAAGAAAGATGAATGAGAGGGAGGGATTGGAAAGAGGGGGGAGGGGGACTTTTCATACACCAACTTCTTGATAACAGCATGCCTGGAGATAAGCACAAACTTGATTTTTGTCGGAAATGTGACAGATTAAAATTATTAGTCAAGAACTTTTCAGCTGTGGTCAAAAAGTGGCGGGCATAGGGTTGGGGTGCCCTGTTCTAGTGGATAAACATATATTTTAGATCATTCTATCGATGGATGTTTTCAAATTATAACGCTGTGTCGTGGCACAATCCAATACATCAATAAACACGCTTTACATTAACGGGTTATTTCAAATCTCCTCACAACGGCCAACGAAGCTGTCTGCTTGCTGTTAGGTCTACAGCACATGCGCTGTCATATGCACATGCGCACAGGTTTGTGATGGTTGATTGTGAGATTTGATTGGTTCTCCGGTGTCGAACATCTCAGACAGAGCGGATAAGGTAGAGATAAGTTGGACTGAAGCAGAACAGCTCGCACTGATTAGGCGGAAATCCTGTGATTGGGTTTGAGTTCGTCACGTGACCACGTTTCTGTTCTGCGCTAGTTTTTCAGGGAACGTGTGAATTCACGTTGGCAGTGTTCGTTCTGTCTGCCGTCTCGCCTCAGTGACCTACACACCTGTTAGTCGGTCGGGTCTGTTCGGGAACCCCTTGTTTCCACGGTTGAGACCCTATCTTTTAGGAGTAGTATGAGATCTACTAACGAGATGCCACATACCTGTCTGTCTCGAAAGGCGTGAGTTAAACTCTCGCTGGAGAGATTGGATGTCGAGATTTTACAAGATTATTTTATTAAAATACCACGAGGTTATTTTATTAAAACACCACGAGAGGTGGCGAAAACACGACGTGAGAACACGCGCGTGCAGGTGCACCAATTTCAAAACAAGGCTACCATATCTTTCCCTTTTCCCAATAAAAGTTCGTCTACAGTCAGTCGCACCCGCTTGTCGGACTCTGTATCATAATATTATCTGTCTACAATAACATACGAGCCCGCCTAGGTTGAGTAGTTAGCTAACGCACTAATCTCATGTTAAGCTAGACTGCCGAGGATGAGGAGATCTAGGTTCGAATCTTGGTCGGGTGAACTGGGGGGAGGCTTCCTAAATGGTTTTCCCCTCTCCCTTCACGCAAATGCGGGTTTACTTCCTCTAAAATTCAACCTTCTCAATTCTTAACCCATTAGCGTAATTATTAGTACTTAAATGCAGTGATAGAAAAAAACAAAGAAGGCTAGGGCTCGACTCCCGGGATGGTGCATTAAAGATTGTTTCCTTTAAATAGTATCCCACTCTCCCTTCATGTAAATGCGGGTACAGTTACTTTAAACTCTACCTCCCTAATTCCTATTCAGTTAGTGTAAATGTTCAAATATCCCGGAAAAGTAGTAAATACGAGGGGAACAAAAAATAAAAATAGTAGCATAGTGAGTTTTAAAGTTTTTCTTGCGTGTACAGTATTTCTATGTGGATGGGTGGGTCGAGGGTAGGGTAGGGGGTTGGGAAGATTCATGACCTTTGTCAAACTCAATTCATTCATGTGAGGTCACCCACCTCTGTAGCTTACCTTAATCCTTATATCCTGTGTCGGAAAGAATACATAGCCATGAATAAATTAGCCACCATAGCTTATATTAAGTATTTATTTTTATGTTTTTTATTATTTTTTTGCGATATATTAGTCAAGGTCTACCCGCTTCGGTGGCTGCATGGTCTATCACCCTACTTTCGTGTTAGAGTAAACTGCCGAAGACGGGGAGCTCAGGGTTTGATCCCGGTCGGTTGCACTGATGTTTTTTTACTAAATGGTTTTCCACTCTCCCTCCATGCAAATTCGCCTGCACTTCCTCTCAATTAAACATTCCCAATTCCTAACCCATTAGTGTAATTAGTACATAGGTGTATACCCAGAACGGGTAGTAAGACGTGGTGCTAAAAAAATTGTCTTGTGTTTATTTGTTAGGATTATCCAGTTTTTATGTTAAAAATTAATCAAAATAAGCAGCATTAGACCACCAAAACCAATTTCAACTTAAAGTTTGAAAAAAACTAGCATTAAAACCTTTATTTTCTTGAATCCTTGAATATTGAAAATCTTTAAGGTTTCGAGGATTCGAGATTCTCACCCATTCTTTTAAAAAACTATAGTTTTGTTTACATACTTTGAAAATGTTTGGCTTAAGAGGACATTCTTTTAATCAGAGTGCTACATTATTAAAACATATATTATCTAGACTAATTTATTTTTCTTAACACAATCTTTAAACCAAATAGTTTAGCTAATTTTTAACAATTTTAAGCAAACGCATTGCATTAATATTGTTTATCACTGTAATATATTGTTGTTTCAGACCTTTTTGCTCCATGCTAGAGGTACCAACATTTAAAAAATCGATGCACTACTATGATAGGGGTTCTTAAAGTTAAATATTAATTTGATCTCAGAGTAAAAAATAAAAAGTCAACATTTATCAAAAATTGACCCGGAAGGACTTAAATCTCCCAAGTGGATGAAAAATACAAGCAAGTTGACGCTAAAAATAAAATATATAAAAATTGTATTAATTTCAAAAATTAAACCAATATGAGATTAAATCATGTATTTAGGCAGATGATATATATTTGTTACAATTCGATCAATTAAAAAACAAATGCATGGCTTATCTAACTTGGGTGAGCTTATACTTTTTTTTTTAAATTGACCCCGTATTATTAATAATCAGAGCTATCTGCATATTTAGAATAATTAGATAGCAATGAGGGGATTATAGATTATAAGAAGTGTGTCCTCATTTAGGACCTAAGTGGAGGGAGAGCGAAAAATCGCCTAATAACACTAAAAATTGTTTCTAAGCTTAAAATAGCCATCACCGGAAAACTGTACCAGATTATAATGACGCCTTGATCCGTGTGACTACAAATGTGGTTTACAATGTGGTTTTAACCTTTAAAAGAATAATTAACATAGCAAACATAGATCTTGTTTTTAATTGATTTACTTATTCTTATCGAAAGGTTTTCATACGTATTGCTAAACATGCTTTTTCACTTGTGGTTACATAGTCTCTAAGGTATCAGACTCACAATGGACTGTGTTACCAGTGTTTAGGAAGATCGACTTTTAAATCTTAACTTAACACAGGAGCTGGTTTGCCACATGTGAATTATTATTGTGTTAATCACCTATCATTTCTTTGAATGAATGTGAATACAACTCCTTTAAACGATTGACCCTCCGCCTTAAATCAGCATTTTCCAAACTTTCGGCAGTCACATTCTCCTTTTGAGATCAAGGCATAGCCAATGTACGTAGCCCCTAAATCTTTTGAGGGCCAAAGTTTAGAAAACACTACCATAGATTAGGCCATTAAACTACAGTACAATTTTACCAGGAAGAAACTTATCTGAAATATAGAAAAGCTACTGGATCTAATTTCACGTATTCATGATATGTCAAGTCATATAATTCGCAGATGTCACTTTTAAACATCAACGTCGATAGCAAAAATATGTATTTCTGTTTTCTAAAAGGGATTTCCTATGAAAATTAGACTAAGGTTATTGTGTTGAACGTTATAATTTTTTTAGCACCATGTCTTAGTGCCCATTCGGGTTATCCGTTAACTTAATAATTAATCAAACTAATAATAACATAATACTTACTTAGTCTATGACATTAGGATCTCGAGAGCTCATTGCCGCACTTTCAAAATTACGCCACCAATCCCTATCTTGAGCTAGTTCTATCCGGTCCACCTCATACACCCTATCCCTATCTTGCGCTAGTTCTATCCAATCCACCTCATTACACCATATCCCTATCTTGAGCTAGCTATATACAGTCAACCTCAGTACACTCTATCCATATATTTAACTAGATATATCTAGTCAACCTCACTACACCCTATCCCTATTTTTAACTAGATCCATCCAGTCAACCTCATTACACCCTATCTTTATCTTGAACTAGTTCTATAAGTTCCCTCTCATTACACCCTATCTTAAGCTAGTTTTATCCAGTACACCTTATTACATCTTATTTCTTTCAGCTCCATTCTTATGTTATCCTCACATCTGCGTTTAGGTCTTCCCAATGATCTCTTCTCTTTGGTTTAGCCAGTCAATAACCTGAACAAGGTTCTAGATTCTCCCACTCGCGCTGCGTGTCCCACCCACCATAAGCTGCGAGCTTTGATTATCCTATCTATCCTATCTTTTGATTAGTGCAGATTATGTAGCTCATCATTATGAAGTCTCCTCCATTCCCCAATATCTTCATCCCTTTCTGTAACAAATATCTTCCTAAGCACCTTGTTTCCTAACCCCCTCCCCTCTCCCGCACTTTTAGGGTAAGAGACCACGTTTCACACCCATAGAGAACAACCGGTAAAATTATTGTGTTATACAGGGTGGCCCACGGAAAAGTAGCCCGCCTCCTATATCCAGCAGGCGCCTCACTCTGAATTGAAGGTCAATCCCCTTCCACCCATATTGTGACATGAAGAATGAGCAAGTGAACTGCTTGTCTAAAGCCTTATTGACTTACCCACATGTTACAACAGATGCTGAAAGTGATTACCGTCCATGTCTATACACCCATGGCCACGTTGCAGCCTGTTAGGCGTTACTGCCTGCAGCTCTTCGACAGTGATGCTGCGGATAGCATTCGTGATGTTTTCCTTGAGCTCATCCAGGGTATACGGATTATTAGCATACACTTTCTGCTTTAAATTTCCCTACAGAAAAAAATCGCATGAGGACAAGTCCGGGGATCGGGGTGGCCATAACACCTTGCTCACAGTCCGCTATTCCGTAAACAACTCGTGAACCCGTGCCAATGAGTCGCGGGAGGTGTGGCATGTTGCTCCATCTTGTTGTAAAAAGCAGTACAATCTTTCTTCTGGTGTCAGTTGGTCATAAAACTGTTCAAACATGTCTAGATAAACCGCAGTATTCACTGTTGAACCGAAGAAAATTGGGCCCACAATTCTTCTGCCTGAACCTGAGCAGCAAACGCCAATTTTCTGGTCGTGCAGTGGATTTTCGTGAGTTATTCGCTGTTGCAGGGAGAACACCATCTTTTTTGACATGGCAAGCACAGAAGGACTGAAACCAACTGATTAAAAAAGGAAATTAACGTTGTGACTTTGTACACGGGGTGACACGACCAATTCAGAGTGAGGCGCCTGCTGGATAAAGGTGGCGGGCTTCTTTTCCGTGGGCCACCCTGTATATTCTGAGTTTCCTTGAAAGCAGGGGAGATGTCAACAATTTACTGACCGAGTAGTAGCATCAATTTTCCAACTGTATTATATTCCTAATTTCCATTCTAATATCGTTATTGTTAGTTTATTTAGTATTGGACACAATTTACAATATTACTTAACTGTAGTGAACTTGTTATTACAGACATTTGTCTCAAATTTCAGTCAAACATCCCCTCCAAGTTCCATCCGTGTTCCTCTTGAATGATAGTTCCAAAGCACGCCAACACGGACTTGATAATGATGCCTTATTCAAAACACAATTACATCTTCTTTTATTAAACCCATCCATAAATCTCGTCAGAACAACGAATAGCAATCGTAAGTAAGCAGGAAGTAACATCGTGGGCCATTATTTTCAAGATTTGAGAAATATAAATAACACAATATGACATTACAAATACGGTAGGATCTGGCCAAAAGATACTTTTAGAAAATAAAAACTTTATTTTGAAGGTGGCACCGATAAATATTACTATATTATAATGAATATTATAGGTATTGATATTGTCTATGTAAAGTTATAGTTGCAGAACACATAGTTAGACGTATGAATGCGGGAAAGTAGCTGCTATGTAATATTTTTCTAATTAAAATTGGAGTTTTAAGTTTGTCTTGAGTTCGTCACATTCCATGTATCTATATATGGGTATAATTTTGTTTTTATTGTGATATAAAAATGAGTAGTTTCTTAGATTTATTTAACTGTATCACTAACTAATAAATTAATGTTACCACCAGTATCAGTTATGATTTTAGAATATACTCGAATAAGTGTAGTGGTCTGTACGCCTGGCTACGAACCTAGAGGTCCCCGGGTTTGATTCACGGCTAGCACCTTGGGTATTTTTCCCGAAAGGGGAATTACCCAATAAGGCCTGGATTCACTAACGGGAGCAAATAGTTGCGCTGGCGTAAGTTTGAAAGATGTGCCCAAATCCCTATTCATTAAAAGAAGCAGGCGCAATTTGAGACCAAAGTTGCGCCATTTCTAGACTTGCGCCGGAGTAGAATTGCACTCGTTGGTGAATCCAAGCCCAGGATTTGGTCAATAAAGCATAAGTTAGGTTTAAGCGTTTCCACTGGCTCCACACTCTCACATTCACTATCAACAACATCTAATCTCATCGAGACATAGAAAGAGTCTTCACGGAAAGAATGTAGGATTATTACATTGGGGCGTCTTCTGGGCAGCGTTACGTTAGTACTGGCTAATCTTTTCGCAAAACTGATCTACGAGGGATGTAGGTAGCCCAGACACGCAATAAATAAATAAATAAATATATATATATATCAATATATATGTCAATTACAATAAGAATTGTATTTAGAAAATATAGTTTAACAATTAAATACTGTGCTCAAACAATTTTCAAACATGTATATGTCAAGTATTGTGAACTGCAGCTGTTATTTTTTATCAATATTTTATATATATGTGCCCCTAGTTAAAAATTGACAACCCTTGCACGGATATTGATCCTGGGGTTTTGGTCTTTAAGAAACCATTGTTTTGGATTTAATTTTCGTGTCCATTTTAGAGCTTTTCACTCAAATGAATTGAACATAAAATTATTTCTTTTCCACTCCAATAATTTTTTTTTATATTTGTGTTTTGTTTTAACATTATTTTTTTAATTAATTAAATATACTATGATTTTGGTAGGAAATTATTATCAGAGTTTATTAGGTATTGATAATATTTATCAAAAATGACAGCTGCAGTTCACAATACTTGACATATACATGTTTGCAAATTGTTTGAGCACAGTATTTAATTGTTAATTAGCTTATATATATCTAAATTAAACTGTATTTTCTAAATACAATTCTTATTGTAATTGACATAAAAATAGTTGGAAACTCCTCTAATACTTTTATATAATATTGATATGCATGATCCTGATTTCCAATTAAATCGAACACAAGTTTGTTACATAATATTAACTTTTTAAAGAATTGTAAATAGGAAACCATTCTGTTTTTTATTTTCAGTGAACACTACTTTTAATTAATATGACCGTAAAAATTATTCTTGAATAACAAGCAAAAAGTATGCGCAGTGAATCAGGTTAGCTTACGCGAAGAAAGTGAAAGTGTTGTCTCTCATTTTATTTTATGACACACTTTCAACAAATTACTTGTTTCGTAAAGTATCCTAGCGAAACCAGCTTTTGTTTTACTCTTTTAAAAATGCATTTCTAATTTTAAGCTGCTGTGACAAAATTGAATTAAAACATTAAATTCAAAAGTGATGGTTAAATTAAAAATAAATTATGGTTTTAAAACAATAATATATCGTAAAATAATCAATAATATGATATATATTAATGAAAAATATATCTTCCTTCCCTCTAATATCTAGTATTGTGTTAATTTTGGATGAGTCAATACCAAAAATTGACTTAATAGGCCTATACATATATATATTTGGATAAATGTATTCACATTTTAAAGATATCTTACCTTGTAAAAATAACTTGCAGATGTCTTAAATACAAAAGGATAATATCTGTTAGCAAAAGGGAAATCAACAGGGAATTAATTAACTAAAAACATAATCAGTTTAGCTATCAATTACATTTTCCATTTAAATGTCAGTGAATTATTTATTACACCCTTTAACTAATTATTAAAGGAGTGAAGTAAGAAAAGAGTGTACCTAATGTAAATCTCTCCTGGCTACAGTTGTTTGTAGCCGAGTGTACCTGATGTAAATCTCTCCTGGTTACAGTTGTTTGTAGCCGAGTGTACCTAATGTAAATCTCTCCTGGCTACAGTTGTTTGTAGCCGAGTGTACCTGATGTAAATCTCTCCTGGCTACAGTTGCTTGTAGCCGAGTGTACCTAATGTAAATCTCTCCTGGCTACAGTTGTTTGTAGTCGAGTGTACCTGATGTAAATCTCTCCTGGCTACAGTTGTTTGTAGTCGAGTGTACCTAATGTAAATCTCTCCTGGCTACAGTTGCTTGTAGCCGAGTGTACCTAATGTAAATCTCTCCTGGCTACAGTTGCTTGTAGCCGAGTGTACCTAATGTAAATCTCGCCTGGCTACAGTTGTTTGTAGCCGAGTGTACCTGATGTAAATCTCTCCTGGCTACAGTTGCTTGTAGTCGAGTGTACCTGATGTAGATCTCTCCTGGCTACAGTTGCTTGTAGCCGAGTGTACCTGATGTATATCTCTCCTGGCTACAGTTGCTTGTAGTCGAGTGTACCTGTTGTAGATCTCTCCTGGCTACAGTTGCTTGTAGCTGAGTGTACCTGATGTAGATCTCTCCTGGCTACAGTTGTTTGTAGTCGAGTGTACCTTGATGTAGATCTCTCCTGGCTACAGTTGCTTGTAGCCGAGTGTACCTGATGTAGATCTCTCCTGGCTACAGTTGCTTGTAGTCGAGTGTACCTGATGAAGAGCCCGCTGAATGAGATGGTTGGAGGTGATGAAGGGAAGGAAAGTATCTCACAATCCCCAGAGTTGGGCGTGGTGCCAGGATGACACCCCATACATTCTATGTCCAGTCACGACATTCCATTCAAGACATTGTCATGGAGAGATTCTCTTACGATCCAATGTTACGCCGGTAATGATCCTTGAGGAGCTGTTGGGATAGGTTCAACAAGCTTCTTCCCACTGATCATTACGTTAATTTTAAAATGTTTTCAGGTCCAACGACTAACAAATGCCATATTTCAATAAGCTGACATCAAATCTAGGGCACATCTCCTTTAAAGTGGGATGGAAGTAAATGCGAGTAAACGTTTTTATGAAGAAAAAATTTGTTAGTGAAACTAAATCAAATATTGCTTCAGTTGATAAGTTTCTACCAAAGGTAATCACAATAATTCTTGATTATTTGTCAAGGTTATCATGGAATTTGATCAAAACTTTCCCTCTTCATTTTTATTCAGATGCCATTACGTACTGTGCATAGCAATGTTTCAAAAACTGTTATTACTATGTAAAGAAAATTAAACTAAATATATTATAGTGAAGTAATATTATTTTTATTTTGCTCCAAAAAGTTTTGTTTTTTTGTTACCGCATCTTACCACCCGTTCATGTTATACGCACATGCACTAATCACGCCAGTATGTTAGGGATGAGTAAGTAAGAATTTAGAGAAATTTTATCAGCATTTGCTTGGAAGGAGAGTGAAAAACCCTTTAGGGAAAAGCACCCTCGATATACCTAACATGTATTTTAACCTCAACTTCCCCATCATTGGCATTCCAGTTTATTTTGTGACTGGTGCTTTAAGATGGGGATGTAGGGGACGCAAGGAAAAAATCAGTGTTTTTTGCAGTTTTTATATAAAAACTTACTTATCAAAATAAATAAAATGTAGCTTTGGTACCAACATAGAATTTAATTTTCTTCATATTAACAGCTGTTGTTGAATATCTCTTAATGGTGTCCTGGAAGTTATTGACCACTTTTTTTTTTTTTCATTTTAAAAGTTTCCCATCTAATGCCACTATGCTCATGGCAGATATAACAACTGTGATATCACCATGTGAAGAAAATTAAAGTCTGTTTTAACTGTAGCAATATTTAATTATTTATTTTGGCAAAAAAAAAAGTTTTTATTTAAAAGATGCAAAAACATCTGCCTTTTCTCGCCTTCTATACAGCCCCACTTTAAATAATTCGCCCACTAAAGAGGGTCTCCCCCCTTTAGAGGATAGAATAATTTTCTAGATCTGATCATACACGTTCGCGTCTGTCGATTCGATGGATGTCAAATCTGTTTCATACGACCCAGGTCGCAAAGTAATTCGATCGTTCGTTGTGAGAGCCGATAAATGTATTAGGCTCGCAAATGGTATCAGAATCGATGGTTGATTCCATGGACAAGCCTATGTGTAATCCTGGGAGTGAACCTAGGAAATATAAACATGAAATAGGCCTCTCTAAGCCACTTGGCCACAGGGACAGGTATTAAAAGAATCCCTTTGTATACCTATTATTGTGGTAGATCTATAAATATTACCAGCTTAAAAATGTTTTTTGATTTTATTATCAATAATCTATATTTAAAAATATAAGTGATACATTTTGACAAATTATCGTTATTCCTGATTTTCATCAGATTTTTTTAAATGAAAGCTTATCTAGTAAGTATGTGACCAAAAATTTCAAATTTAAAAAATATTCAAAGAAGAAGCCACAATTTCAGATTTTTTTTTAATTTCAACAGAAATTTCTCGTATCAATTTTTAGTTTTTGTTTTCTTTCGAAAAGCATTTTCTTATAAAATTGCTATACCAAAATTTACAGATTTTTAATAACAAGGTCGCAATCTATATACAATTTAAGTTGGTCGGTGACTACATGGAAGAAATAAAGACAGGGTTCCCGATGTCATAAAAATGGAAGTCTAGGGTATATTAATAGATGTGTTTTTTGCACAGAATTCACAAAATTATTTAACAAGTAACGCTAGTAATTATTACAAGCCATGTGATTTGAACAAGCAAGAACGTTTCGTCTAGGAACGACAAATAGTAGGCTTAGCTGTGACAAAGTGTTAAATCTACGTAGTTATAGATACAGCGATCGGTTTTCACATAGTTGTGTGTTTTTTTAATGGTTAATAGATAACACAGTTAATATATAACCATTTAACCCACACCAGTAATCGTGTTGTCTAAGGTGTTAAAAATCGTCATGTACTGGATTACCACTAATGAGGAAGTCTAGGTTGTAAATTATGTTGGGTAAACTAGGGGTAATCTTTCACAAATGGCTTATGACAGTAGTTTTGCCGGACCATCTCTAAGTTTTTTAATACCACCACGTATAATCACCTGTTCAGACTATATTTATATATGATAGTTACTCTTTAACGTGTGAGGATAAGGAAGGAAGCATTTTAGAGGGAGTCTATCAATATTTGCGTGTAAGGAGAGTAGGAAACAATTGAGGAAAAATTACCCTCAGTAGACCCGACCGGGATTCGAACCCAAATTTCCCCATATCAGCAAGTCAGTCCAACATGAGAGTGACGCCTTAGACCATTCTCTCTCTACTGTATTATAATGTGGGTTAATTTTTTTTAAATATGTTCTTACCCTATCTTATATTAAGCCTATTAAAGAGACCTTGTGTTAAACCCATGCACAGTAAAAAAAAATAATGGGTGTACAATCCGAAAGGGTAACAAGATGCGGTGCTAAAAAGAAGTCCTCTTACATGAGTTCAAAGGTCATCCACACTAAAGTTCAATTGTTTATAGAAAGAACTTCATCCAACAGTTATGAAATTATTAGATATTCTTACATGTGCTCATACTTCAAGCCATTTAATCTGAGGTTGTCACATTTGAACAAAATTATCAACGGCTATAAAATAATACCAGTAGTATAGTAAAATAATATAAATATTGATCGCAAAATAAATATGTTTGAATTTTCTAAAAAGTTCATAATTTGAATATTGTAGTGTAATTATATCATTCCTTGTGCCTATCTACCTAATATTTCAATCACGGCCGTTTTCCAGGTGTTAACATAACGGGCTTGTCACATATCTCGAGGTGCTCGAGCGAGAACAATCTCGATCTAGTCTCGTCAAAGAACACAGTGGTGTGAGACACAAGATGGATGGACCGTGTCATACGCTACTGTGCAATGGTCATGTAAAAAGATTGGATCAAAAGAGAGTGGGAAAGAGAGAGAGAGAAACATATGTTTCTAGTCTGGAGATGATCATGAAGTCGTCAATTGGAATCATTACTTCTTAGAGTGCACAGTACATCCTCAATACACCGTGGGAAACAAGGAACGAGCCTACAACATTTGTTTGGAGGTTTTTTGATTTAGTAGGATTTTGGTGTATATCTCAGTGGTCTTGTGGTAAGATGTTCACATCAGGACCCGAAGTTCGTGGGTTCAAACCCAGCTGAGGTTGGTAGACTTTTCTTGAATGATGAAAATGAGGGAAAGTAAAGCTGTCGGTCCAATGTCGATTGTTGCATGTAAAAGAACCCTGGAAGGTTAGTGAAAATACCTTTCCGG
Organism: Timema bartmani; assembly: GCA_902151455.1. Classification (NCBI taxonomy): domain Eukaryota; kingdom Metazoa; phylum Arthropoda; class Insecta; order Phasmatodea; family Timematidae; genus Timema; species Timema bartmani. The sequence continues at coordinate 83,737 of CABFWB010000160.1, read as the reverse complement.
AAACATTGGTAGGCCATTTTGTGCTCGGCCATAGAAATTCAGTGTGGTAGTCAAAGGTGAACGGGGTATTATCATATGAGTCAAGGCAAGCAATAATAAAATATTTACTTGAGGGGGTGAAATGTGAATTCCCTGAAATGATATTGCAATGTAGGAGATCGTGGTTAACTTGTGGTTGCGACCTCTAGCATTCCAATGCTACACCAGTCGGGTCTACTGAGGGCGGATATTCCTAAATGGTTTCTCACTCTCCTTCCACACAAATGCGGGTAGATTACCTCTAAAATGCTTTCGTACTTATTCCTACCCCATTAGAGTAACTATCATATCTGCATATAACCTGAGCAGATAGTAAAACAAGGTGATTAAAAAAATACTAACCAGATAATTGATAAAATATACTAAATTTTTAATGAAATTAACTTATAAATACGAAAATATCACTAATTAAAAGCAATCAAATAAAATATTTAAGGGGTATATTTAACATATTAATATAGATCACGATAGTAAAACACGGCGAGCGAAAGACGTTAAACAACAGGTTTAAAAATATTAAAAGTGTTAGGCAATGTTTAATAATAATTCTCAGCTATTTATTGATATACATGTAAACTGTTAGACAACATAACATAAAGTAAGTAACTCTTTATTCGTTCCGCATAACACACATTCAAAGATTCATTAAAAACAAAGTTTACTACCTAAAGTTGTCATGTACCAAAACAAGCTTCCAACCCAAACACGTTCACTAAATATACTACTAAAATAGTCACTTTACTGGTGGAATTGTCTGCACGGATAGTGTACCTGCCTTTGATGTGGGAATCCTAACAGTTTTCATTAGTTCTGAATTTTTTGTTGTAAAAAGGCTAATTCTCATACTATCTCAGTTTTCCCCAAACTTTTGTCATTCGCGTACCCCTTTCGTGATTAATGATCTTGTAAAGTGGTATTCAACCTTGGGTACACGAATACATCTCAGGCTATAAGTAAACTTTAAAAATATTTATAAATAAATATACATTATTATTTCATGATAAACCCTAAATAATCAAGGCCAGACTTAGGGTTAGCCACAAGAGATCCGGAAGTAAGAACATGCGAACTGGGAGCGTCAATTAATTTTTTTCTCTCTCTCTCTTCCTTGGATGTATATTATAGAATATGTATAACTTGAATTATAGACCAACAAATTTAATGGTACAGGGTTGAGGATATTATATATCTGAAGGTCCGCCAACAAAAAAGGTTCAATACCAGTGCTTTAACAAACGTACTTCTTTTAGCTTTTCATTAAAAAAAACTACCTGCTATTATTATATTATTATACTACTATAAAGCCACATGGCTGATTTACTCACTGACATTAATGTTTACCCACTTTCAGATGAGCTGGAAACTTGAAATTTGGCAAAATTATAGCTTCTAGCCTGTAACTGATGGGAGAGTTCCAAAAAGTAAAAAACAAATTTTTAACCCCCCCAAAAAATTCAAAGTGTCGGAGCAACTTTAAAGTCAGTGCGTACTTTTCTTTGGAGGTCTAAACGGTAAGACATAAAAAAACGGCTCTGGAATTACATTACTTTACATCCACTTGCAAAGAAAACTCACTGGGTGTTTTGGGGGCCGAGCCCCCAACGAGCAAAGCGAGTCGTGTAATAAATAAACGGTTCTTCCTAATGTTAAAACACGCTTTAGTGTGTAGTTAAACAAAGACATTACAGAGGAAATGAATGTCCTATAAATATCCATGACATCACGTCAAAGTCTGCATTAATTTGTTCATAAAACTTAATCAAGAAATGACTATTAAATTGAGGGTATAAGGAACGCGATAAAGAGGGAATGGTTTATTTTAATTTTTACTCCAAACTATTTTTTTGGCCAAGGTAAATATCATATTTCTTCAATAGAAACATAGTTTAATTTACATGGTGATATAAACATTTCTTGAATACCTGTCAAAGGTGTCCTAGAATTTAATGACAACTCTTTACCTTCACTTAAAAAGTTTCTCGTCTAATTCCACTATGCTCATGACAGATATTCAAGAACTGTTGACATCTCCATGTGAAGAAAACTAAAGTATGTTTTCACTAGAGAAGTATTTTTTTAAATTTTGGCCAACAATATGTTTTCTCGTGTACCCTGCACTCCCACCTTAATAGAACTGAGTAGCACGCGAACTCCCTGAAATCCGTCACGTAACCTTGAGGGTAAGCCTATCACAGTTTAGAAAATACTGCTCTAGACGAATACTGGTGCTGTTAATAAAATATCCTCCTTATCATAATTTTGTTCAACATAAAAAAAATTTTTTATTAAGGGTATTTAACGTGCCTTTTAATTAACCAACTGAATATTTCAACACAACTAATTACAGACTAGCCTATCTAGTCCAAGAACAACACTAGGTCTCCTGACCGTCAAGTCATCAGAAAAATGTGAAACGACAATTTCACCAATGAGACACTTTGTCAAACGTTCCACAAATCAAACCTAGGCATCGGAAAGAATCGCAAACCGATTGAACTAAGGTAGCCAAAGTGATCTATATTGGACAGAACCAAACTGGACCCGTGAATCGTTGGTCGCATGGTCTAAGGAAGTGGTAGACAACCTATGGCCCAGGGATCGGGGTCCAGCCCATTGACTAATTTTATCTAACTCAAAAAATATATATCAAACAAACTACTATGTTTATACAAATAGATTAATAACTAATCATGTAGCATACAAGAAATATAAAGTTGAAATTGTTTGCTCAATTTTTTTTCATACTTCCCTAGCATTTTTTTTAATCCTATACGGCCGTGATATCAAAAATTTGATCACCTTTGTTCTAAGATATCACTCTTACAACATAATATATTGTAGGTGATGGTGAGTTCAGGGCTCGAATCTAGATTGGGTGTACTAGAGGTTAATTTTTCTTTAATTGTTTTCCATTCTTCCTTTCACGCAAAGTTGGGTATATTTAATCTAAATTCCACGATCCTCCTCACATACAATTAGTGTGAAGAGCCCAGTCAGATGTAAAACGCAGTGCACAGTAAAAGGTAAATGAAAAATAGTTTAAGAACAGCTCTTTTGCGAGTAGTTGAAAATCCGGTTGTTATTATTATGTGAGACTTATGCAAAATTAACACCACACTAAGAATCTATCTATATACCAATACCAAATATTTTATCAACTTACACTAGGTCGATTGTACGATAAACGTTTTCAAAATTAATTGCTGATACAACCGAGATAAGCCATAAATTGATGAGGTTGCCTGTTTGGAGATAGGTGCTCACAAAAAAAAAATTGATAAATAAATAGAGGGTCTATTATAATACACATATTCTATATCAAAAAACTAATTTAAATCAAGGTCATTACATCACACGTTCAAAATGAATCTTAAAATTTTAACTAATGATCTTGTATTCACATTGCTTGTAAGTCACACAACGCGAGAAAAATTGATCTGAGCCTTAATCTGACGTAGAATGTTTATAATGATCGTGCTGAATACCACGTGGTCATCAGTATCATCAACACCGCTGATATATTCCACGTGGCAAGCGATATTCTTCTCCAGGTGAAACCGGCTGGGGACAAGATGGGATTCGGTGCAACAGTGAGCCAAGGGAGATTATTTTAGCACCGCGCCTTACTACACTAGGGTGTTAGGGATTAGGAAAGTTTAGTTTTTTGGTGGAAGTGTATCCGCAGCTGCATGGAGGGAGAGTATAAAACCAATTAGGAAAAAACCTTCCTCAGTACAAACTAGCGTGATCGAACCCCCAATCTCCCCAATTGCAAGAGTAGCACCTTAGACCATGTGGCCACCAAAGAGGGTTATTTTATTAGTCATCGCTATCATGTTTAACTGTGTTACCGGTGATGGTGATATCAAGGTTCAAAGCCCGGTTGGATGTAATAAGGGTGGTTTTTACTTCATGGTTTTCAACTCTTCTTCCTCGTAAATGCGGGTACATTTACTCAAAAATTCTACCTACCTACCCCATTAGTATAGATAATGCATGCGTACTACCTAATTGTGTACTGACACGCGTTTAAAATATAATTACACATTATTTTGTGACCACGCTTTCAGGCTAGCCGCATAGTTACATCATTGATTTAGGTATGAGGAAGGTTGATATAAAGGAAACGTACCCTCATTTGGGTAGAGGTAGTGTAGTAATCCATTTAGGAAAATAATACCTCCGTGGTACATCCGAACGGGATTCAAACCTTGAGCTCCAGGTAATCGGAAATCCATTATAATACGATCCTAACGCTTTAGAACGTGATCATCCATGCGGGTGTTTTAATTGTTCATTTAGTGAAAATTCTAAAGAAATGAGGCTAACCCATAGTATTTATCAATAGTCTTTAATTTTAATTTAAAAACAAAAATATAGATCTAAAACACGAGACTTTAGTAATTTTACTCGTTTCGGTAAGGCTACTTTCTAAATTTAAAGATTCTTGAATATTTAGAGGTAGACTAACTTAGAATCTCAACACCACGTGATTAAGAAAATTAATACTTAGATAAATTAGTGAGGCTGATCTAACTTTATATATAAATAAGACTTGGAACGTTATTAAGACATGAATATATATATTTTTTAGCAAAACCCCATCACCACGAGTTGTGAAAATCTTTCAAAGGACACCAGAGGGTTTTTTTCTCTATGTATTAGTGAGAAGCACTATGCCATTCATCAAACGGTAATAAATAAGATATCTTCTTCAATGGCCACATGATCTAAGGCGTCACTCTCGTGTTAGATTATACTGTTTATGACAGGGAAATCTGTGTTCGAATCATGGCAGGGTAAACTTAGGGTAGCTTTTTTTTTATATAAAATTGTTCCACTCTCCCTCCACGAAAATATTGGTACACTTCCTCTAAATTTAAATGTACTCATCCCTAGCGTAATTAATACATATGAGTACAACCTAAATTTTTTTTAAAAATAAGAGCCAAGGGATAAAGGATGTATCGTTTTTCCACGCACCCAGTTTGTTGGTATGTTCAGTATTTAAAGTATTTAACGCGAGACAGTAATGCACCAAACGTCACAGGAATACATAACTAGGGTATTAAAATGTGTTTTATTGCGGCTATCTGTCACGAGACGCGATTCTTTAGCGGGTCATTGTATAGTTTAAAAATAACAGTAGTTGTTGCCACAGTGGCGGTTAAGTGTTCAAGGATGACAAACTAATTGAAAATAAGTTTGATCAAGGTGTTTTTATTTATTGAACTTTATTTCCCCCCCAGATAGGTGGGCATCTGTTTGAAATGTTAGTATAGTTTGTTTTAATTTAAAGGTGAAAATGTTCAAATATCGAATCCTAGCTGGAGGCACTTAGGGTTGCTTTACAAATATTTCTTCTCCTTCTAGCTCAGCACCCACGTCTCAGCTCCATGAAAAGTGATGCTACATGTGTTACACTTCAGCAGTTTCTTCCTCATCTTCAGGTCAAGTCTGATTGTTAGTAACATCATCTTATTGTTGAAAGCAGCCTTGGCCAGTGCTTTTTTTGACTTTAACCCCCATGTAAACTGCGTATTTGTCGCAATTAAACTCCCTCTAATATTTTAAATGTACCATATCCTTCAACTGCTGATTTCCCACGGAAACGTTCAGAGGTTCTTCTCTTTGGAATATCCTCACTACCTTTGACAGTAATACCAAGTACTCTGCGTATTTTATAGTATTTATCACACATCCTCCTATTTTAAAATCACCATCATCAATTAACATAACATATTCCTTGAACAGCTCTCACGTTAAATGAAATTTACGTCAACGTTAAGTGCGACATGACAGTTTCCATTTTAAAACCCAAGGAGAGCATTTAAGTAACGTTACGGGGGTGTTAATTGAACGTTAAGTTGATCGTAATCCCAGCGTTATGTTGGTAATAGAAAGTTAACATCTGTATCTCTAAACATAGGCGTGTAAATGAGCTGCTAAATCAGCGCTGCAGTGATGAAAGGGTGGCCTATTCCTCAGGCGTAAGGATTACTTGAGATGTTGGATTTTAGTTGGGTTATATCCTACTCATATAAATAACTGAATTAACTAGCACTTACGAGCCCGTATTTATCACCAGAGTTATCACACTAATTCATCGTTTTGTTGAAAAATTAGATATCCACATGCAAGGTACAGTTGCCTTTGTTATTAAATTCGTGGTAAAAAGCTAGGTTTAGAAAATATAGCACAAATTACTATTTCTCTGTTAACAAAATATAACTACATTACTTTTTTGACATTGATACGATTTATCTAATGTGATATGTATGACGCATGATTTAATACAATAGAGTGTCGATAGCTTGGATGTCAAAAATCCTGATCGTCGATAATCCGGATCACCAAGAAAAAAATGTATACATAAAAATAACCAAAGTGGTATCAATATCAAAGACATGGCCGCCTAAAAACGCATCTCAACCCTTGGTCAAAACAAAAATTGGATACTTTTTTCGTTGTTAGAGTTTTGCCTTATTATATTTCTTCATAAATTGTGATATCTAGTAGCAAAAAAACCAAACAAACAATGTTCAAGTTCGTGGTTTAAATAAAGTGAAAATATTTAAACTCTGAGTTTTCATAAATACATTGTCAATATTTGTTTTCTTTATTTTTGGTATATGTTTTGTATTTTCGGAAATCCAGACAAATCGATAATACAAAATGGGTCGATCCCCAATTAGTCCAAATTATCAATGCTATACTAACTATATATGAATATATTTTAGTAGTTGTAGTAAATTTTGTAGCTATCAGAATCCAATATTGATTCGAATAAAAACTGCGCTAGTATCGTTGCACAGATACCGGTACGGTATTCAGCTTTGAAACTATTAAATCAATAAATACTACGTGTAAATTTAAAATAATTGGTACGAGACAATTCTACATGTAGAAGGATTTTAGAATGAAGAAAGTTTACAAAACAAAAACGAATTTGTGGAAGGGGGGTGGGGGGACAATGAGAACATTTTAATAATGTGTGACTTTATAGATATTGACAGCTGCATATTATTTGACTCGGCGTATGAATGTAGATCCGGTAACTTTTTTACATGTCATATAGTGTTATTCCTATGAAAGTTAGACTGAACTTTCTCATGAGTCTAAATTATATATTTCAACAAAATATTCAAAACTAACTTATAAAAAAAATATTATTTTGTTAATTTTATAACACTCGGTGTGTAACAAGATTGTTAAAGCTGCTTTTAAATTAATTTAACTTTCAAAAACCCGTCATAAGTGAACTATCATTGATCTAATTTTTTTTCAAACTACCATTTATTTTCTTACTAGACATAAAAACACTGTAAGATGGAAATTAACTTGTCTAATGATGCATTTGTTTCTAATATAGTATTCAATTAAATTAATTATAAGAATCAAATAGCCAACGCTATTATATTTGTTTTATTGAGGTTTTACTCCATCTAGATATCATATCCTGAAAATTGAAAAATGAAACCTGGACACGGGAATCAAACCAGGGACGTTTGGCTTAGTACGCCAATGCTTTATCTACTGAGCTATCCAGGAATCGTCCCGCGCCTAGGGTCATTCTTCACTCATATTTTAAGGCAGTGGCTATGATTGTGTCATTTTTCAATTTTCAAAATATGATATCTAGATGCGGCTATATCTGTACTAATAAAACATATATAATAGCTTTGGCTTGTTGGTACTTAAATACGAGATCCCCTACAGTTATAATAATTGTACAAGTGGCAGCAATAAGCCAACCAGCGATTCAAAGGTGGGTGCGTTATCTGATAGCTCGTGATCTTAGTAAATCACACATTTGTAGCCGACGATTTCCGCACGTCCATCATAGACTCTGCCTTCAAATATGAGAGAAGAATGACCCTAAGTTCGGGATGATTCCTGGATAGCTCAGTGGTTAGAGCATTGGTATACTAAGCCAAAAGTCCCGGGAACGATTCCCATGTCCAGAGGTCATTTTTAAATTTTCAGAAATTAAATATAGTTGAAGGATTACACCTGATCACGTGATTGAAACCAAGAGTTTTGGATTAATATGATTAGAGAATTGGCGTGATTGGTCTAAGGTACCGGTTCCGATTTCCGTGTACATGTGCCATTTTTCAACTATGTTTAATTACGAATTTAAAAATATACATCAACATAAATATGCATTTTATGTTATTATATATTTGATTTAATAACAGACTAATAATATTTACTATCATTTTAAAACCCCGTGTTTTGTACAGACTGATTAACTTCATTATAATTTTAGAGCTCAGTTATTTAATGCTATTATATAATTATTGCATTATTTATAACGTCATTGGATAAACAAAAAAAAATCTAGTGTCAAGTAAAGCGTGGTTAGAACTTTCACTTAATTTAAAGAACAGACCCATGAGTTCTGCTTGAGAAGTTCGTAAAAATATTGGTTGAACCATGAATGATACTTTTCAACACCAACTGACAAGTTTTCAATGCAACCCGGAGAAATGAAAGTTCTTAAATATGAACCAATTTAAATAAAGACCAGTGGAAGTGTCCCGGTACATGACTAAATATTTCTTGCTCTAAATCTTGGTGATTGGTACGGTAAAGTTGCACAGTAACAGACTTCTTTTAATTCTCTACAAAGGGTTTATTCTAAGTTTGTTCGAATATATATGACTTTCATAAATCTGAATCTTAGCTTCTTAACTCATTTATATTCCGAAGCAAAGAGAAATCTTTGATCATATTTCCAATTGCACACAAATTGTATATTAATATATTTTTTAAATATTTAAATTGATCAATCCTTCTATGATTTTTTAACAAATAAATTATTATACTTTGTAAAATACTTTATTTTATTACTTTAACAAACATATTAGGTATAGCTTCATTAATAGTTATGCCAGTAATTATTTATGATGGAATAAATATCCAAGCTATTATATTTGTTAATTACGGTTACAGACGCATTTAAATATCATATTCCTGGATAGCTCAGTGGTTAGAATTATGTAGTACTAAACAAAAGGTCCTGGGCTCGATTCCCGTGTGTAGGTGTCATTTATTGATTTAGAGAATAAACTAATTATTTAAATAATAATTGTATTATTATTATTAGTAATAGTGGTAACAATAGCTGTATTATGAATATGTTAAAAGCAAGGGCTATTAAAAGATTAATATTAGGATTGGGGATGAACAGGCTAACTTAGAAGAAATGTACCCATTTGCAGGAATAATAACCACAACCAAGTTAAATGCGTTTCTAGCACCTCATACCACTCGGTCACCTTTGAATCTTTAGGTAAATAAACAAATATAAAATGTAAGCTTATGGCGGTAAAACATTTTAACTTTCGAGTCTCTTCCGACATAATCGTCAGAAGATCAAGGTAAGTAAAAATGTCAACATTCCAATAGCTAATGTTTAAGGCTATAGTTTGAAATTTCGAAGTTTCACACATACTAATTTGTAGGCCTATTATACAATAGGTTTGTATTAGGAAGGACCGCATCTGAGAGTTTAAAATGTGACAAACTTATTTGATATATTCATACGTCATGTCATGTGATATACAACTTTAACTTATGATAGATATTATCAATACTGCTAAAATAACAACAGGTTGTTCAAAGTTCCCTTTTTAAATGTGAAATGAAATCGAATTGAAGCTTGAAACGTATGAATCAAAGTCAAAGTTTGAATTAGTTGTTTTTTTTGGTCAAATAACACTACTCTTAGTTTTTAAATTATCTATATGCGTCTAGATTAAGTAAAAGTTTTTGAGGAAAAAAATTACACTAAATTCTTTTATGCTGATATATCTGAAATTTATCTCTGCTTAGTTATATACAAAACAATAATTTTATTGGTTCTCTATGGGTGTGAAACTTGGTCTCTTACCTTATATGACGAAAAAAACTTAGGTTGTTCGTTAACAAGGTGCTTAGGAAGATATTTGTTCCAAGAAGAGATGATAATACTGGGAAGTGGAGGACGTTACATTATGATGAGTTGCATACCCTGTACTAATCACAAGACATTATTAGGATAATCAAGTCTTGTAGATTACGGTTGACAGGCCATACGCACCGCAAATGTAAGAATCTAGAACCGTGTTCTGGATACTGACTGGTGAACCCAATGGGAATATGTCATTGGGAAGACCTAAACGTATATGGGAGGATAATATTAGAATGGACCTGAAATAGATAGGGTGTAATGAGATGTATTGGATAAAACAAGCTCAAGATAGGGATATGCTGTAATGAGGTGGACTGGATATAGCTAGCTAAAGATAGGAATATGGTATAATGAGGTGGACTGGATATAACTAGCTCAAGATAGAGAGTGTAATGAGGTGGACTGAATATAGCTAGCTCAAGATAGGAATAGGGTGTAATGAGGTGGACTGGA
>CABFWB010000160.1:25583-49365 GCA_902151455.1 Timema bartmani | reverse complement strand
CGAATAGATATAAATCACATCAAATCAGCATTCGGGCTGAGTGACTAGCACCGAATAGATATAAATCACATCAAATCAGCATTCGGATTGTTGACTAAGAAGAATATATATTTAGACAAACAGAGCAAACCTACATTTTTGACTTCAACACATTAATGTACGTTATTTCCTTCTTTGTAACTGCTTATGTAGCAAAATGCCCTGAGCAGTTGCTCATAAACCCGCACCGGTAGTTGTATGGTTTAACGCTTCACTCTCGCTATGAACTGAATTGCTACTGATTAGGAGCTCGGAGTTTGAATACCGGTCTGGTGTACTGAGGGTGATTTTTAGTAAATGGTTTCCCACTCTCCCTACATGCGAATGTGTGCACATTTACACTATATCATACCTTCCTCATCTCAAGCCCTACAAAAGTTTCGAACAAGTACTAAGACGCGGTCGATTAAAAAAAAAGAATGATTGCTCATATCTCTCAATCGTGTGAAAAAACTTTACAAATGTTTTAAAATGTATAATCTTATCCAAACAATAGCACGCCCACCCATAGGACCACAAACAAAATAAGCTCTCCTATTGCTATGCAAACGACGTCATAAAATTCACACCGCTGCATCTTATTTAAACACGCAGGGGATTACTGTTGACTCGCTGCAGTGAAATTCGACCCTTCTCACGTCTGAATTCTCAGCGAGGTGCATTTTCCTCTGTAGATATTTACGATGCAACTCCCAGACTTTTCTTTGTGTGTGTGTGTGTGTGTGTGTGTATTTCTTTGTACCTTCAGGGAAGTCTAACTTAACCAATAGCTAGCCAATTATAAGTTATTTATTCTGAAGAGAATGCATTTTTTCTTTGGAACCGGATATAGGCGTACCTGTTAAGCTTCCCTGTGGTCGGGTGGTTAATGGGTTTGACTGCCGATACGAGGAATTCTGCTTTGATCTAAGGCAGTGACATTCAACCTGAGGTACGCTCAACCCTCTTGGGGGGGCACGTAGTTTTTTTTAACTATACATATTATTATATAATTCTAGTTGAAAACTTGTTAATTAATACGTTATTTTGGATGTAGTTTTTTTAGGCGTAGATTATAAAATATGTATAACTTGTATAATTCACCAACAATTTTGGGGAACAAAGTTGAAGATAAATAATTATATCTGGGGGTACGCGAAAAAGAATAAATGGTACGGAACTCCACACGAACCTTTCTCGCTCTATTGTTTAGAAATGAAGATATTTACTCAAAATTCGTAATATAATATACAATAGCGAACCCGAGAACAAATTGCGCTATGCAAACGTAAAACTTTTTTGACTCACAGTTATAAATTTTATAATTCTATTTTTAAAAATTAACGTTTTCATTTGTATATTTGGACCAATAAAAAATATCGATATTGGGTCCCCAAGGATCAACACTTCGTATTAAAATGTTAACTTCCTGTTAAAATTTTCGGCATTTTATTAGGGGATGCACATCTTATGGTTATCGCATTGCTACTAAATTTCTCTTTTATAAATTTTGACCAATAAAATAGGTAATTATTGACTTGAGTCTAAAGTGAGAGAGCTAGATAATTGATGTACCAAGGGCGGATCCAGGAACGGGGTGTGGGGGGCGCACGTTCAAGAAATTAAACCAATTTAATCAATGTTAAAGTCACTACTAGTTTTATTGTCACGTAATACTACCTCAATAATCAGATTTCATTTTTAAAATTGTTATTGGTAATATTAAGATTGAATACTGTCACATTAAGAAATTGGCATTAATGAAATTACCCAAATTTAAGTTGCGTGCTTCTCACCTTGTTGCACAAAACTTGTTTAGGTTTGAATTTATTTTATAATTTTTACTATTACTATTTCAATGATTAATAATAAATTAAGATCTTTAAAATAGTATATTTTTAAATAAAGTGCTTTAAACAAAATCTTTGAATAATACCACACACATAACGTGTTAGTATGGCTTAGTGGTAAAATATCGATTTAGAATTAGGAATAACCAGCTATACTATAGAGTGGAGTTAAAATTCGATTGTTCGAAATCTGAATAATTCAATATATTTTGTCTAATTGTTTGAATATCTAAAAAACTATTTGTACAGTAATTGTTTTAATGTTTAAACTTATTTCCCTCTTAATAATCACTCTTTGTTGATATTTTTATTATTTACTTATACTAAATTTCAATACTAATCGCAAATTTTGAATTATACCTTTCATTAGAAGATTATACTCGAGTTTAGTGCTTCAGTGAAAAATTGCTCAAAGATTTACTCTCGAATTTTAAAATATGTTTATGTCAACATTTCTTGAGGTGTCTCCCAACCTCCCTCCCCAACCCGATCCCGATGGGAGCACCCGCGTCCCTTCCCCCCTCACGATAATACTTGATACGCCCATGTGCTGTACAAGCCTTTCCCCTAAGAGGTTAATGGTAAAACATCAACTTCTTGGAAATTCACTTATTTGCTTACTCTATGGCATTAGAGAATTATTGCGTTTAAATTTAAGTAGTATTTCTTCACAACTAGAGCTCATAAAATTATATTAATATATTTTCCAATATCTCCAAAACTCTTGGTTTTATTAAAATATATTTCAAATAAAAATTTTTTTAATACCTGTAGTACTAAAGTTTTACAAAGACAAATTATTTAGTATCTCTAATATTTGCGAGAGTAAAGAAATTTTGTTTCTGTAAAGAACCCTAAGAGTCATTTTCATGGGAAAATGAAAAATGCAATTTTATTTATAATCCTAATCAACGACTAGATACCAATTTAATCAAAATTGTTATAGCCAATTTTGAGAAAATGGAATTTTTCTCTTTTCATCCTTTAGTAAACTGCTCTTAATTTTAGAGTTAGACAGACACACAGTCAGACAGAGTTGCAAAAATAACTTTTTAGGGTTCAAGGGATCACGAAACGTTAACATCCATCTTGGGTTGGATTTTTTTGACGGTCGTAATACTTTACCTTTAGTTTTGGAAAAGTAAAAAAATATATATATTTGCGTATAGCTTGAAAACTATTGGTTTTATAAAAATATATTTCAAGTAAAATATGTTTATTATAAATAGATCGACATGTATGCAATGATAATAAACTTCATATCTCAAATACTTATGGAGATAAAATTAAAAATTAGAATTTATGCATCAGACAGGAACCCTTGAAGTCATTTTGACGAAAATTGAGAGTAGCCTTTTGGATTTTATTATTTATTAAAGCTTAGAAATGAAATTTAATCAAAATTGTTAAAGCTGATTTTGATAAAATCGATTTCTTCTCTTTCCGTCCTTAAGGAAACTATCCTTAATTTTAGGGTTGGACATCCAATTCCAAAAATTCCTCGGGGTAAACCTATGAGAACCCTAAATACCAAGTTTTAGCCCGATCAGTAAAATAATTTGGGTTCTAGCCCGAGGTAGACTGCCAGACAGATGGACAGACAGACAGACGGCGTTGCGAAAACCACTTTTTAGGGTTCTGGGGGTCATGATACGTTGACATCCATTAAAATCACGAGTTCAATTGTTTTGAAGATTACAATACTTGCTCTAACTTGGTAGCGAGAAAGTAAAAATATTGATATTGGGTCCCTAAGGGTCAACACTTAAAATGTCGACTTCCAGTTTAAAATGTTCTACATTTTATGAGAGGTTGCACATCTTATGGTTATTGCATTGCTATTGAATTCCTCATTTATAAATTTTGACCAATAAAATGGGTAAATATTGACTATTGAATCTAAAATGATAGAGATAGATCATTGCGTACAAGCATTTCCCCAAAGAACGAAAGAACGAGACTTATTTCTTACTCTATGGCATTACATAATTATTGCGCTAAAACTTAAGTAGTATCTCTTTAGAACTAAAGCTCACAAAATTGTATTAACATATTTGACAATATCTCAGAAATCGTTGGTTTTATAAAAATATATTTCATATAAAAGTTTTTTATATTTAATAATACTACAATTTTGCAATGATAAGCTATTTATTATCTCAAATAATTGCGGAGATAAGGAAATTTCCGCCTCTGTAAAGTACCCTAAATTCATTTTCATGGGAAAATGAAAATAGTCAGTTTATTTATAATCTTAATCAACGCCTAGATACGAATTTTAATCAAAATAATTAGAGCCGATTTTGACAAAATTGATTGTTTCTCTTTTCGATATTTACTAAACTACTTTTAATTTTGGGGTTAAAAAGATACACAGACGGGATTGTAAAGACCACATTTAGGGTTCGGGGGTTCATGAGACGTTGACATCCATCAACATTTCAGGTTAATTTTTTTTTACGGTCGCAATACTTTACCTTTAGTGTTCTAAAAGTAAAAATATATATATATCTGCGTATAACTTGAAAGTAATTGGTTTTATAAAAATATGTTTTGAATAAAATGTTTTTATTATAAATATATGTACATATTTGTATTAATAAGTAATTTCATATCTCAAATAGTTTCGGAGATATTATAAAAAGTGAGAATTTACGCATCAGACCGGAGTTCTTAAAGTAATTGTGCTGAAATATTGAGAGTAGACATTTTGTTTGTAATATTTATAAATGTTTTAAAATGAAATTTAATCAAAATCTTTATAGCCCATTTTGATAAAATTAACTTTTTATCTTTTTGGCCTTCAGTAAACTACCCTTAATTTTAGCGTTGGATATCCAATTCCAAAAAAACCCTCGAAGTAACCATATGAAAACCCTAGATACCAAATTTTAGCCCGATCAGTAAAATAGTTTAGGCTCTAGTTGGAGGAACAGACAGACAGACAGACAGACAGACAGAAATTCAAAAACCACATTTTCAGATTCATTAAAATCTCGAGTTCGATTTTTTTTGCGGTATCACAATACTTTCTCTACCTGTAAGATAGCGAGAAAGTAAAAAGTTGAGTACAATGCAGTACAGTCCGATTTATGTATGAAGTAACGTTTCTGACAGTTATTAAAGCTTTTTAAAAAATGTATATTTATTTATACATAATACCTAAGTGGCCTGCAACTGTCATTTTGATATATAATATCAATAACTACTAATACAAAGTAATAATAAAGGAAATAATTATCAAAGTTGACCGCAAAAAAGTTTGTGTTTTGTTAGATTTCATTTATATCATAACCTTACTATAGATGTTCTTAACATAATTTTAGTTATGTGAGTGGCAGTTTACTATGGAGAGAGTGGTTTAACCATGTTGGTGTTATGCAGAGTTAAAATTACATTAATATTCATTCATGACTGATATGAATATTGTTAGTGAAGGAAATCTGACAACAATGATCTTCCAAGAAGTATCATAAAAAAAGTTAAAATAGTAAATATATTATTATTTAGTGATTCAAATACAATATTTGGAAATATGTGATCATTACTTTACATGAATAAGTTTATTAGGGAGATTCTTTTTAATGTTATATTAAAATGTAATATTTACAATGTACTTTTTAAATAGTATCTAGTAGAAAATAAAATAGCAATTGTCAGTTTTATTCAACCTTACTGTGATCAGCAAAGGTATAAAACATATATTTTATATTCAACTAATTTTAACCGGGTGCATATTTAAATATGGAGTGAAACAAATAAACGAAGAGACACGCATTAGGACAAACCCAATTACTGCGTTAGCTATCATGCAATTTAAATTCGTTAAAAAAAATATGTAGGCCTATATTCAAAGTTTATTTTTGCCTCTACTGATAATCTTTGTTTTTCCCCAGTCCGTGCCATCCAACCCAAAACACGAGGACAGCTACAGCTAGAAAAGTTTCACCGGGCTCATGTTTGTCATTCTTGACACCATCCCTGACGGGATTTTTTTTTATTTCTTCACTATTTGAAATATTTCACTGTTTTCATTGTGTGTGTTTTTTAGGGGGGTGGGGGTGGAGGAAGTTGACGCCAAGGGAGTAGTGGGGGTACCTCACATGTAACGGCCACGTCCAGACCAATAACATATCCCCTTCATGTTGATATTTCAAAGTAGTGAAAAAAAAAATAGTTAAAAAATGTGGCATGTCCAGATTTAATCAGTAAATGGGGTGGACAATTTAAAGAAAAAAAAACAAGGGGTCTTCTCTATTCCCAACCCCTGGTGATTTTCTAGCTTCAACACTAAGGGTGAAACATAACAATAAAAAAAAAAGGGTTTAAAAATATTCCGACAAAAAGAGAGTTGAATAAAAAGATCAAATATAAACAATAGGTAGACAAAGACATCATTTTACGACTTATTTTCAAGGGTGGTTCATGCTGCTTTTCTTATTAAAGATATTCAGCGGAAGATAAAGCTAGCTCCTCGAATAGAGAGAAAATGTCAGTATAGGAATTTCTACAACTTATAATGATTGATGATTAGAAAAATATATTTAATAAAACAATTAAATTTTGCTATTTAAATTATCTAACAATTGCCATACATTTCTATTATTTCTCTTTTCAAAGTAAGTCATGTGATAACATGCAAATATGATAAAATATAAACGCTTTCCAATGTTAAGGCTTTAATACTTGTAGGATTCATTGAGCGTGGTTTCAAACTAAACGTTTTCCCACCCTCCCTTCATATAAATGCGGGTACATTTCCTATAAATATGACCCTCATCCTTCAGAGCCATATTGTGTTTATTATGCGATACATTGTGTCGTGTGTACCGGGCTTTATGTCGTCAGCTTTGAATAGCTGGCCGTGATACGATATATACAAGGGAAAATGTGGAAGTTAAAACATTCGAAAATTAAGGATAAATGTATAAGGAAGTTAAAATGTTTTAAAATGAAAAATAAACGTATAAGGAAATTAAAACATTTGATAATAAAGAATAAATGGATAAGGAAGCAAAATCCAGGAAAAATATGTAAGTACGTTTAAATGTTTGAGAATAAAGAAGAAATATACAAGGAAGTTAAAACATTTGCAAAGCAAGGATAAATGTGTAAGGAAGCTAAAACATTTGAAAAGTAAGGATACATTTGTAAGGAAGTTAAAATATTTAAACGTCAAGTTTTTCATCCTTGCTTTTTAAATGTTTTAACTTATTTAAACATTTTTCTTTGCTTTTCAAATGTTTTAACCTCTTTAAGCATTTCTCCTTGCTTTTCAAATGTTCAACTTCTTTTCACATTTCTCCTTGCTTTCCAAAATTTTTAACTTCCTACACATTTATCCTTGCTTCTCAAATATTTTGACTGGTTTTTAAATTACTCCTTGCTTTTCAAAATATTTTAAGTTCCTTACAAATTTATCCTTACTTTTCAAATGTTTTATATTTGAACCTTGATCTCCCTGTCATCGGCAGATTAATCTAGCGCAAGAGAAGCGCTTTATACCACGCGGCCACTGAAGTGAGTACCATGGCTGGTTCTTCGGCTGTCAATTCATCGCTTTGGAAAGAGAAAGCACTAATTTTATTAGGGACCCATTTTTCGACCATGCTAGGAACTGTACCCGGGGCCCTTGTCTAAGTAGGCAAACGCTCTATCGACTGAGGCCAATGTATCAGACGAATATTCTGCCGCACAAGAAGGAATTACAATATTTTGCCGTGGACTATACCTAGTTGGCACAGGTATAGCTGATGTTGGCTTCTGTTCATATGAGGGCAGTGAAACGTCTCTAAATACAGTCAAATGGTCAGCTGACTCAGAATGAGATTCAAGGCGTACCTCCCCCTCCAAAACCACCAGGTTTTGTGGAGTGGTTCACATTCTAGACACCAAATATATGTTTCATAAAACAATAAGTCTACAACTTACAATGGGTAGAATGTTCTGTAAAAATGGAATGATGGATGGTGACATTGATAGACGGGTGAATGCATCTCGGAGAATAGTTGGATATATGTAGACTATTGCAAAGAATGAAGTAGTATCGAAAAGGCAAAGATGGCGGTGTATAAAAGCGCTAACGCCAGAATTGTTCTAAGGATGTAAAGCGTGGATTTGTCAGGGAAACACAAGATCAAGGTGAATGCGGATGAAATGAGATTTCTAAGAATGTATGTGGAAAAACTCGTATGGACAAAGTCAGTAATGAATGGGTGCAGAATAAGTACCGTTTGAAATGGAATCTAATAGGCAAATGGGAAAGATACGTGTTACCTTGGTTTGGACATGTTGAGAGGATGAGTGTGAATCGAGTGATGAAGGAAATATATGAAGGTAGAATGTATGGATCAAAAGGAAGGGGCAGGTCATGTAATACGTAGCTAAATTTGGTAGTTGAGAAAGAGGAACATTAAGATGTTTAAGAATAAAAGAGCATGTATGACTTGGTGAATGGATGTTGTTGAAACGAAGGGAGTTCGCAAGGATATGTAGGTGAGAAGAAAGTTAGTGAGGATGGATTAGGTTCGAAATTGTTTATTGAGCTATATGCACACTTTCTTGCCCGTAAGGGAACGGCATGATTAGGTATACATGTCTGTGTGAACAATTTACAAACTACAAGTGAATATATCGCAAGTGTATGAATATAGGGTTTCATAAAGAAAATAGTGGGACTTGTGAATTTTAGTACACCTGTAGTAAACATTTTCAAGTGATCTGTTTTGTTAAAAGATAAATAATATTAAAATTAATACAGCCTGCCTGGTCCTTATTGTTGCAGCAATTAAAAGCACACAAATAATTGAAAGTGAGTTTTTGGCAGTTGTAATTAAATAACAAAATATCACCTATTCTATAAATGAAAAAACAGGAATACATTTTGTTTGGAGGTTAAGGAATAATACCATGGAATAAGTTAAAATTTTATAATAATTGGCTCTAATGTATTGTTTTTGAGAATCAAAATACTTCATTGAGAGGCGTGATTTAATTTTCCCCCTAAACTAAGGTAGATACTTCGGTGGACGCATGACCTAAGGCATCACTCTCATAATAGACTAGACTTCCAAAGACAGGTATTTCGAGGTTCAAATCCCGTTTAAGTGTACTTAAGTTATATTTTCCTGAATTATTTACCACCATCCCTCCACGCAATAGCAGCTATAATTCCTCTTAAGTCCACCTTCCTAATTCCTAACTTATTAGCGTATAGTCTGAGCAGGTACTACTACACAGCAGTGTTAAAAAAAACCAATTTTCAATTAACTAATTTCCAAACCATTTATACGTGACCATATCCTAACCATCATCATAAGTCTGTAAACCAAATATATATATATATATATATATATATTACTTAAAGTGTTTAAAAGCTAATTTTTTTATTAAATTAGTAAACTGGGATTATTAATTAAAAATTACCCGTTAAAATTTCACTTGTATTTTACCTTTGTGTTTCTAATTTTAGAAAATCTCCTCAACTTACAAGTATTTGTAATTTACAAGAAGCTTTAGGAAACCAAACAATAAGCTTACTTGTAAAAACACTTGTAGATTGTGAGAATTCCCTTGTAGCTACAAGATTTCAAATGTATTCTTATGAAACGTAATTTTCCAATTTCTTACAAGCAACAAGTGAAATCTCTTGTAAATTGTAGTTGTGTAGCTTTATGAGACAGGTTTCAGGGAAATCCAGGCTTGATTATGTGCAGGTAAACCTCGTTTACCTTGAAAGGTAGTAACCATAACTTGCTTATTTCCACAATAGTGCAGTTTATAGTATAGAATCATAGTAATTAATGCCCGTCAAAGTAAGATTGTAAACTATCACAGCAAACGGAGTGTACAAGGACGTGACGTTAATACTTGGCCCCCACATAGGTGGTTAGTACTTACACGGTCTAAGTCGTCTGTCTCTCAATATACTCGACTCCAAGTAATGGGAAGCTTAAGATTCTAATATTGGTGGTATTATACAAGCTTATACACCTTGGTATAATACACAGGCGTCTATTGGGACACAATTCTCTACACCTTGGTATAATACACAGGAGTCTATTGGGACACAAGTCTCTACACCTTGGTATAATACACAGGAGTCTATTGGTACACAAGTCTCTACACCTTGGTATAATACACAGGAGTCTATTGGGACACAATTCTCTACACCTTGGTATAATACACAGGAGTCTATTGGTACACAAGTCTATACACCTTGGTATAATACACAGGCGTCTATTGGGACACAATTCTCTACACCTTGGTATAATACACAGGAGTCTATTGGGACACAAGTCTCTACACCTTGGTATAATACACAGGAGTCTATTGGTACACAAGTCTCTACACCTTGGTATAATACACAGGCGTCTATTGGGACACAATTCTCTACACCTTGGTATAATACACAGGAGTCTATTGGGACACAAGTCTCTACACCTTGGTATAATACACAGGAGTCTATTGGTACACAAGTCTCTACACCTTGGTATAATACACAGGCGTCTATTGGGACACAATTCTCTACACCTTGGTATAATACACAGGAGTCTATTGGGACACAATTCTCTACACCTTGGTATAATACACAGGCGTCTATTGGGACACAATTCTCTACACCTTGGTATAATACACAGGAGTCTATTGGGACACAATTCTCTACACCTTGGTATAATACACAGGCGTCTATTGGGACACAATTCTCTACACCTTGGTATAATACACAGGAGTCTATTGGGACACAATTCTCTACACCTTGGTATAATACACAGGCGTCTATTGGGACACAATTCTCTACACCTTGGTATAATACACAGGAGTCTATTGGGACACAATTCTCTACACCTTGGTATAATACACAGGCGTCTATTGGGACACAATTCTATACACCTTGGTATAATACACAGGCGTCTATTGGGACACAATTCTCTACACCTTGGTATAATACACAGGAGTCTATTGGGACACAAGTCTCTACACCTTGGTATAATACACAGGAGTCTATTGGTACACAAGTCTCTACACCTTGGTATAATACACAGGCGTCTATTGGGACACAATTCTCTACACCTTGGTATAATACACAGGAGTCTATTGGGACACAAGTCTCTACACCTTGGTATAATACACAGGAGTCTATTGGTACACAAGTCTCTACACCTTGGTATAATACACAGGAGTCTATTGGGACACAATTCTCTACACCTTGGTATAATACACAGGAGTCTATTGGTACACAAGTCTCTACACCTTGGTATAATACACAGGAGTCTATTGGGACACAATTCTCTACACCTTGGTATATTACATAGGCATCTATTGGGACATAAGTGTCAACAACTTGGTATAATACACAGTAGTCTATTGGGACACAAGTCTCTACAACTTGGTATAATACACAGGCGTCTATTGGGACACAATTCTCTACACCTTGGTATAATACACAGGCGTCTATTGGGACACAATTCTCTACAACTTGGTATAATACACAGGCGTCTATTGGGACACAAGTCTCTACAACTTGGTATAATACACAGGCGTCTATTGGGACACAATTCTCTACAACTTGGTATAATACACAGGCGTCTATTGGGACACAATTCTCTACAACTTGGTATAATACACAGGCGTCTATTGGGACACAAGTCTCTACAACTTGGTATAATACACAGGCGTCTATTGGGACACAATTCTCTACAACTTGGTATAATACACAGGCGTCTATTGGGACACAATTCTCTACAACTTGGTATAATACACAGGCGTCTATTGGGACACAAGTCTCTACAACTTGGTATAATACACAGGCGTCTATTGGGACACAATTCTCTACAACTTGGTATAATACACAGGCGTCTATTGGGACACAATTCTCTACAACTTGGTATAATACACAGGCGTCTATTGGGACACAATTCTCTACAACTTGGTATAATACACAGGCGTCTATTGGGACACAATTCTCTACAACTTGGTATAATACACAGGCGTCTATTGGGACACAAGTCTCTACAACTTGGTATAATACACAGGCGTCTATTGGGACACAATTCTCTACAACTTGGTATAATACACAGGCGTCTATTGGGACACAATTCTCTACAACTTGGTATAATACACAGGCGTCTATTGGGACACAAGTCTCTACAACTTGGTATAATACACAGGCGTCTATTGGGACACAATTCTCTACAACTTGGTATAATACACAGGCGTCTATTGGGACACAATTCTCTACAACTTGGTATAATACACAGGCGTCTATTTGGACATAATTCTCTACACCTTGGTATAATACACAGGCGTCTATTGGGACACAAGTGTCTACACCCTGGTATAATACACAGGCGTCTATTGGGACACAATTCTCTCTACCTTGGTATAATACACAGGAGTCTATTGGGGCACAAGTCTCTACACCTTGGTATAATACACGGAGGTCTACTGGGAAACAAGTCTCTAGTCCTTGCCAATTTGGTCAGTCCACATATCCCTTCCTTCCTTCTTCAAATCACTTGATTCAACGAGCATGTGATTCAAATTGAACTATGCAAATGACAGCAGTAAAGATTATGCTCTATGTAGAGATTAAGCTTATATTTCCATAGCATTTGGCGAGCCAGTAATAATAATATGTATATAATTATTATGCATGTGTGTATGTATTTTATAATTAAAGAATTAAGTAATTTAATGGAGTTCTATGTCGTTTATAATAGCCATCCCATATCATATATTTTTATAAATTCATAACTACTTCAAAGGGCTTAAAATTACTAACTCCAAGGAGGGTAACTATGATTAACTGTCCCCAAATCAGCGCTAAGAAAGAGTACATAAATCACATTTAAAAAACCTCAGTGCATCCAGCTGGGATTAAAATTTAGAGACTTTCCCCAATGATGACCAACTACAATTCGAGTTTAACGCCTCATACAGTGTGGCCACCAATGTGCACGGGTTACTAAATGAAGGTTATCACAATTTCATATCAATCAATTTTAGTTTTGAACCGATGAACGAACTTGAAACGCTTTAATTAATTTCTATACACTCTAGTGGCTAAATGGGCAAGGCGTCACTACTGTTAGACAGGCCAGCTGATTACGAGGAGATTGGGGTTTGAATCCCTGTCAGGTATCTTGAGGGTGATTTTCCCTGAACGGTTTCCCACTCTCCTTCCACGAAAATGCGGGTAGACTACTTCAAAAAAGCTTTTTCCTTCATCATCTCTACCATATTAGCTGGATTAGTCATCACCTCAACAGTTAGAAAAACGCGGTGATAGAAAATATAAAATATAAATTTTATTTTTACCCTATTTAACTCTAAAAAAACAACTTATAATGGAAATTGGTTTTCTGAGATTTTCTACTATAATACTTTTTATAATGTTGGTAATAGCATCAGTGGGTACGTGTGCTAAGGCGTCAACTTCATCTGGGTTGTTTTGTCGGAGACTGAAAGGGCAGAATTCCTACAAAACATACTGACGGCAAATATTCCCAAAGAGTTTCCCACTCTCTCTCCAAGCTAATGTCTGTTTATTCCCAAACTGAAACTGACAGTTTTGGTGCCCAAATGGTCTAAGGCAGTGGTAGTCAACTAATAATTCTTCTTTATTATCTTTTATAATAACGCAATAATTCTATTTAATCCTGCCTTCTTATATTAACTTTAATCACATTTTATCTTCATGCCTTCTTTAATTTTATTTACAGTATCCATAAATATGGTACTAATGTACTGAAACATATCGGATTGAAGTATTCCAGACACTTTTCCTAGTGCTGGATTTCAAAGGAGTAATGGGACATCAATACAGATAAGACATAGACCAACATAACTATACTTTCTTAATTCTATATTTTATCATACTTCAACATTATCTGAATCAACTTTTCTGATATTAACCTAATTTTATTCTGGATGATCTCAAAATAAGTTTTGACTTTAATGTATATGCTCATATCACGTTATATTATTTGTTATATTTTGTGTATTAATATTTTAATGTGTTAACCTATGTATTAGACTATTAATCAACTCGTTTGACCATTGTTTAAGTTGAAGAAGTATTATAAGTTTCTTTAATTATTCATAATCATACATAATGATCCTCTAAAAACTTTCTAATTTTTCTAATGTTTTAATTGTCTATCTACATCACATGATATAATATCCACTTTAATAACAATTAAACTATTGAACGTAAATTTATTATTTTCCAGATTCACGTATCTAAAAGAGTCTTAACTCATTTAACTATTACTTACTTAATTCTAAAATGCTGTATAGGTATATATATGTATATATATAATTTAATGATAAATACTGAGTTATTAGGGAGTGTAGGGGACGCTAGAAAGGCTAGGTTGTGTTTTTTTTGCGGATTTTATACTAATTTTTTTTTGTCAAAATAAATAACATAATACTTCAGTAGGAACATAGAGTTTAATTTTTTTTCACCTGGTGATATCAACAGTTGTTGTTTATCTGTCACGAGCATGGCGGCATTAGATGAAACTTTTTTAAATGAGGAGAAAAAGTTGTCTTTAAATTCCAGGACACCCTTGAATGGAGAACTGTTTTATTTATTTTGACCAAAAAAAGTTTTCCTATAAAAACTGTAAAAACACTGACCACCTTAAGGTCTAGCCACAAGAGACCAGGAATTAAAGACATACGAACTGGGAGCACAATTTTATTTCTCTCACCCTCTCGTAGATGTATATTATAAAATATGTTTGAATCTCAGTCAGGTGAAAAAAGTGTTTCTCAAAGGTTTTCCACTCTTCTTCAGCTCAAAATGTGTACACTCCCTCTAAATTCAACCTTTCTTATACCTAGCACATTTGCGTAATTTGTATACATGCGCGTATAGCTCAAACAGGTAAAAAGCTGCGATGATAAAACAAATATGTTCAATCTCAACATTCATCATCCCAATCCCGTTAGAGTAAATGGATTGGTGGGAACAAGTGGTTCACACAAGTAGATTAGACTCAAAATTTATCATGGCAAATCTTTCAACCTCTACGGGAATCGAAACCAGGACTCTTAACTCTAAAGACAAACGGATGAGTTTTTAACTTTCCCAAGTAGCCAGCCCGCTAAGTTGAGTATTCACTGTTGTTTGGGTTGCGTTTATCTTAGGGGTAATGTCAAAACAATAAGTGCAGGCCAATTTTTATAGAAATAACCTGACCTGACAACTAGAAAAGTTACTAGATCTATTTTCAAGTAATCATACACCAAGTTATGTGATCTGCAGCTGCCACTTTTTGATAGATATTATCAAAGACTATAAAATAACACTAACAATTTAGAAAATGTTATTAAATTTTGATCGCAAAAAAAGGTTGGTACTTTTTAAAAAGCTCTTCAAATGAACCTTGACTTTTTTCGAATGGAATACAAACATATTTTATGTGGTCAACCATTGATACTTGATAGTAGACCTTACTGTATTATATTATTGTTATTTTATAGGTATTGATAATAGCTTTCAAAAGTGACAGCTGAAGAGCATATTTCTTGACGTATGAATACTTGGAAGTAGATCTATTAACTTTTTTCTAGCTTTTGATTAACTACTGCTCAGTACACTCGCGCCCAAAAGCGTACACGATATTACTATTAAAAGTATATAAATAAAACATCTATTTACTTAGTGCCTTTTTGCTCACAGCTATCAGTCATGAATCAGATGTACCTCTATGAGTTTCCGGTTAAAAGATTTTCACGCCAAGAACTTTTTTTTTCCGATGAAAGTTTTTTCGTGAAAAATAACCAGTTGCACAAATAAACAAGTAATTAAATAAATAATCAATGTTTATTTTGGCAAAAGCTACTTTTAAAATCGTATCAAAGCGAAATGTGCGTGACTGTTGACGAGGTTTTTAGAATACCAGGGGAAATTGTCGGCATAAAGAGGTTATTTTATCATGAGGAAATGATAGTTTGGGGTAAAAGCGGCTCCGTCCACATCTTAAATATTTAAAGGCTTCGTAAATATTTTTTTAACTTGACTTTTTAAACTTATATCTCAGGGGAATACTGTTCTATTCATTACTATATATATATATTTAATCGGGGTACTCATGTGCTTTCTAAGCAAACAGCTGCGTATATCACACGCCTTGGTGGCGTAGTTAGCTAAAGCGCTAGTTTTGTGTTAAGCTAGACTGCTGAGGATGGGTAGATCGAGGTTCAAATCTCGGTCGGGTGAACTGGGGATGGTTTTTCCTAAATGGTTTTCCACTCTCCCTCCGGACAAATTCAGGAACAAGTCCTTTAAATATTACCGTCCTCATTTCTAAGACCAATAGCTAATTATTACATAAGTGGATAAACCCGAACGGTTATTAAGACGCGGTGTTAAGAAAAACTCTTAGACAAACTACAAAATCTTTTATCAGAATTTGATGCAACTAGATCCAATCTGGATCGAAATTCCCAATATTCCATAATTTTAGCAATTTTTCACTACTATGGATGTAATAAATTGTAATTACTCTGTAGTGGTTTTTTGTTTATTAGTTCATTTTTACGAATCAATTTGTATTTTACATCCAAACAAATCCACCCGTCTTCAAAGAACAGAAGGTAAATTATGTTGGAAGAAAGATGTCGAACTTGATGAATTGATAAACAATTCACCGCTTTGAAAAATTAATAATACGACCAAAATCGGGCAATATTACGCAAGCGATTAACACTCCTGACTCTAATCGCAGTGTTTGAAAGTGACACACTACACTGGGGGGAATTGTTTCCATAAATGTTGCTACCCATCCTCTTCCCAGGAGAATGGTTGCGTGGTTTCATAAAACGCACTTTCCCCGGTCTGTTTTGTCAGGCTATACAGTTTTGCTGAATGGAACTAGAGATTACAAATATCAGGCCTATTTTTATTTTTCTAAGTTTTGTCGTTAAATTATTTTACCCTTGACGGACCTTGCTGCAAGTCTTGTCACAGGCTTTAGAAGAGGAATGAGGGCCAGTGGATTAAACGTCAGATTCATCCAATCTGGTTTTCTGGGGATGTTTGGTCAGGGTTCGAGTTCTGGCCGGGTTTACTAAAGATTTTTACTCAAATGATTTTCCAATCTCCCTTCCGGCAAATGTGGATGCATTTATTATCAATTATGCCTCCTAATTTCTATACCAATATTATAAATAAAATCGTATAGCCCAGACGGGTAAAAATATTTGGAGGGTAAAAACCTCATTTATAATAATGTATATACATTCATCGGTGGCCAAGTGGTCTAAGGCGTTATACTTTTATTTTACTTGGTCGCCGGTGATGGTAATGCTGGTATGAAAGTTCCGGCCGATTGCACTGCTGCTGTTTTTTTTATTTTTTTATCACCGCATCTTATTAGTTGTTTGTGTTACACTCATACATTAATTACGACAGTAAAAGTGGAATGAGGAAGGTATAATTTTAGATAAAGTGCACCCACATTTGCACGTAGAGTGAGATAAAGTAGGAAATACTTAAGTAAAAACCACCCTCAGCACACATTAACGGGATTCGAACCCCGATCTCCCCATAATTGGAAATCCAGTCTAACACTAGGGTGACGCGTTGGATAGGTGTGCCACGGGGTTTTGATGAAAGATCAGAAATAAGCACGAAAAATTTCGAGGAATAAAAATAAATCCTTTTTAATCCGGGATCAAGATTATTTTTTTAAGGCTAACACAATCATTAAAATTTTAGCTCACTTTTAAACACACGCTTAAGAATATGTATATATATTTTATTTTTATTTTATTTTAATACTACCCACTTCGGTTGCCGAATGGTCTAAGGTGTCATTCTCGTGTTTGGACTAGCTTGCTGATGATTGGGAAATTGGGGGTTCGAATCGCGGTCGGATCTACTGAGGGTGATTTTTTCCTGAATGGTTTCCCACTCTCCTCCCACGTAAATGCGGGTATATTACCCCTAAAATGCTTTCTTTCTCATCCCTACCCCATCAGAGTAATTATCACATATGCGTATAACCTGAACAGAGAAAGGCGTGGCGATAAAAAAAAAATCACCGCGTAAGACCACACGATCACCGATACGGATTTCACTGGTTTTGATTTTAGATTGGGCTCTTTTACTATGATTTTTACATTCTCTATCTATAATAATGTTTATGCATTTCCTTTACCCTCCTCGGTCGAGCCATCTGGGATTGAACGTACTGTACAGATGAAAAATAGTGAATATTTCATGGATAAAGCACGTTTTTCTTGTAAAAAAACCTACCAAAGTAGGGATTGTATTTCAACCCCTTTTTAAGAAAGTGAGAGTGTTTTTAGGGGCTGTTGGGGTTAGCTATGTGCCGATTGAGTGGTGCACTACCATCATCAACACCGGCTGGTTCTCTTCACTTTGGATGAAGGGTTGAAGCTAGATAAATCGGGGGCGATTACTGAACCAACTTGGGAGAATAATCGTTTAAGTTCGTGAAATAAAATTAATTTGTATATATCACAGGTTCGTATTGCATTTCAGTGACGGAACCGGGGGGGGGATAGTAGGGGGGGACCAATGGGGGCGATGGTGCCGCACTCCTACGTAGACAATAATCAAAATTATTGACACCAATACCAAAATGTTGTACAGGATGACTAACACCTCCCTCGCCCTATCTAACTCTTTCAACCCACTTCGGTGGCTGCATGGTCTAACACGCTACTCTCACATTAGACTAGAATGCCGATGGCGGGAAGATCAAGGTTCGAATCTTGGTCGGAAGTACTGAGGATGGTTTTTCCAAAATGGATTTGTGCTCTCCCTCCACGCAAATGCGGGTACACTTCCTCTAAATATAGCCCATAAACCAATAGCGTAATTAGTACATAAACGTATAAACCGAACGGGTAGTAAGACGTGGACCTAAAAAAAACTCTTTCAACTTAGCTTTAATGTGCAGAAAAGCAAGTGGCTTAAAACTAAACTCTCCAGTAATAATAGATAACTAAGTTTAGTATGATAACCAATTATTTGTATTGAAAAAAATATATTTTCTATTGATATCTGCTAAGAAACTTTAAGCCCATTTTCATATTTATTACTTTTATTGTGAAAGCGACATTTGTTTTATTTTATTTTGTGTTAAAATTAAATTTTTGTCTTTCAAGTCTTCATTATATTATTATAGTTATTATTTTTATTTTAGCAGAACGTCTTACTATCCAGTCGGGTTATACGCTTATGGATTAATGACGCGAATGGCTTTAAGGATGAGGAAGGTCATATTTAAAGGAAGTGTACCAGCATTCGCGTGTATTGGGAGTAGGCAAATATTTTGGAAAAATCACCTTAAGTACACCGGACCAAGATTCGAACCTTGATCTCCCCGTCAACGGCAGTTTATTCTACTGCGAGTGTAGTGCGTCAAACCACGTGGCCACCGAGGCGGTTAGTTATTAATTGAAATTAGTTTTATTAATTAGCAATTCTATTTATTATAAGTTAAAATCTTGATTAATTAAAGTTTTAGATTTATACTAAAAAGAGCCTTATGAAAACCAATGGTCTCCTCGATAACAGGCCATGGATCCGACATTGATAACATTTAACGTTAATAAAAACATTGTACGAAACTAATAATCACTATGACAACTTATAATATTATTTATTCTGAACTTTGGTTCTACGTTCTTAATATAACTAATATGTATCTTCACTAAACAACTTTAAATAACTTAGTAAGTGGAGTAGACTCAGATAAAATAAAAGTGCCCATTGGAAACTGTTCATACAACTTAAGAAATATCCCACCATTTAATATTGTATTGATTTTCTGATTTTAATGTTTTTTCTCTTTAAACAATTTGATTAATTGTTCAGACAATTTTAACACCTTTTTAAATGGAATATTATTGTTTTATATTGTAGAAGTTCTTGTTGTGTTAAGAGCGTAGAAGAAAAGTTCAGAATAAAAAATGATATAAGTTTTTAATTTGTCTTCCAAGATATCGATGTTTTATTAAAAATTATAATAGACATGAAATACATATCGATTATAATAAAATACACTATCATACTAAAATATTTAAAAAAGCATTCATAAAACCCTATTAAACGTTGTCATGATTAGAACTTTATTAAAAGTATCAATAAGAATAGAAAACAATTAAATATTAATATTGTATGGAAATGAAAATATTTTAACTGTTGAGATAACTTAAAACTAATATCAGCACTACAACTTCGGTGGCCGAATGGTCTAACTTGCTACTCTCGCAGTACATTAGATTGCCAATGACGAAGAGATGGAGGTTCGAATACTGGTTGGGTCTACTGAGAGTGTTTTTTACTAAATTACCTTTCACTGTCCCTCCACGCAAATGCGGTTAAACTTCCTCTAAATTCAACCTTACTCACCCCTAGCACATTAGCTTAGTTAGTAAGCGGATATATACGTACAACCTGAACGGATAGTAAGACGTGATGCTATATATACAAATATGATGCGGAGAGATATATAAATATATATATACAGTAGATATATATACATACAGTAGATATTATTAGTTTTTGTGACAGCGTGTACTACCCGGGAACCATAGGGGGAATGGAACCGAAGCTGCGAAAGCGAAGTGTTATGTCGGATTAAGAAACTGAAACTGTGAGAGTCTCGCCACCTGGACGCCAGCATCACTCAACTAACTACTGCGTACAGATGTGATCTCACACACATAGATGCATTGGGATATTCAAATAAGATTACTGGGGATGCATTCCCTTGCACTAAGTAAACTTAAAAAAAACTACTAGCAGCTTTTCAACGTCGACAGCTTATCGTTTACACAGTATACTTAATTTTTTATACATACTTTTTTTAAACCTTATAATGTCCAACTAGAAGGAAATTGTGTTAAATTCTGTATTTTTACAGTTTTAATAACAAGTTTTGTTGGACAAAACAAATAAGAATATTGCTTCAAAATATAGGTTTAGTTTAGTTTTCTAAACATAGTAATCTCATTAGTTCATGAAAATTTGTCAATGGCATTTCAACAGGAACTTTTAGCTATATATAAAAATTCTTGTTTGGATTTCACAGAGTCTATAACGAATATTAAATAACTTTTGAGATTATTATGTGTAAAATAATTAAACTAAACGTATCTACTAAAGCAATATTTTATTATGTGATGTTATTTTTGTTAAAAGAATTACTTATAATATAAATTTAATAGTCAGTTGACTCAATTATTCAAATATATAATAACGTTGACAATTTTACCGTCTATTTGTTTTAAATTTCATTCACAACTCCTAAAGTTTCGAATATTCATTATTTATTCATTTACAATTAAAATATATATTATACATATAATCTACTTACCTTTATTTCACTATATTAAATCATCTTTATTTATTTTGTTTCATAAACTACCAATCCGCCATGTTTATTATTTTTGTTGGTAGATGATTTTAATGCTATCTGCTTTAGAGAGTGGTTTATTTCGGAACTGCTATGATCTTAATTTTATTTTATGTTCTTGGACGCTTATAACATCTGGCTGTCATTTGAATAAATAATTGCCCCTAGCGGAAGAGATTATTATTTTCGTTTGGTATTTTGGTGCCAAATTTAACTTACTTTTTAAGATGACTTATGTTCATATGTCCAAATTATAATGTTTAGTTATCTTTATAGTAATATTTTCAATATTTAAATAGTTAAGACTGTTTGTTTTATTCTTTGTTATAAATCTCGGTGACTATATTTTATCCTAGGCCGGAGATTGTTTATTTAAAAACAAAAATAACATGTTTGTGTTTTGTTAATGTTTTTGTTTGTTGACTCGAAAATTGTTTTGGGAAGCGTAAGGAAGGACATGATCTGGGGATCCTTTAATGATATTTTGCTATGGTCAATTGTAATTTTCATTAGCCAAAACTACACTAAAAGTAAGGATTAACCTTTGAGGAAGGTCAAGTGCAAGTTTACAGGGAAGATTTTGTTGGAGTTTAAGGCCTGGAATTTAATTGTTACCGGAGCCTTGGGTCAACATGCGCAATAGATCGGACATTTTTGGGCGATATCAAATTCATCTATAATCATCCTGTTAAGTGTTTAAATAATTGACTATAATACCTAAATTTATTAAAGAAGGGTAAATAACTTCAGTTTCCAAACCATAAATATTACAGTTTGTCAACCTCACAACAATATTTTGTTTATTAAAGAATCATAACATTATTTTTTCATATTATAAAAAGCTATTTTTTAAAATCCTGTTATTATTTTATTTAAGGAAATATTTCTGTCATAATTAATAATTATTTTTTTATCCTCACAATTCAAGTGAGAGTTTAATATTTTCAAGTATTGCTCAGCAATACTTCTATTGATTTTATAATATAGGAGGTATGCCTTACTAGGTAGGGTTTATTTAAGGATATCATTTACAACAATAATTACAATCACTCTTTAAATTTTATTGTGTCATTTTTTTATTTATTATATCAATGTACTGTACATTGTATTTTTATTTTTTTTGAACTTGAGTCCCATGTATAGTTATTCTCAGTAGATTGGATGTCCAGGGCAAGAATAATAATCTGCTTCAGGAAGTTTTCGGTTGTAAGTGTCCAACTTGAGTTAAAACGTTAGGTAAAGTCCAGGGGTCTTGAGAGAAAGGGTTTTTCGTCTTACCACTGAGCAGTTTATGGGGATAAATTTATTTAATAATAAAAATCTACCTACCTCACAAAATAAAAGTGGTTGGTAGTTGGCACCCAACATTATGTATAGTATAAATAAAATAAAATAAATTTCAAACATAACATAATAAATAAAATAATATAATATAAATATAAATAAATATGTATATTAGATTTTTTTTTCACCATAGTGCGAAACGTGGCCTCCTACCTTAAATGACGAAAATAAATTTAGAGTGTGGAAAACAGGGTGCTTAGGAAGATATTTGGTCCAAAAATGGATGAAAATAGTGGAAGTGGATGAGGCTACATAATGAAGAGCTGCATACCCTGTAATCATCGCCAGACATTGTAAAGTTTATAAAATCTCGTAGGTTACGTTGGGCAGGTCATGCAGCGCGAATGGGAGTATCTAGAACCGCGTTCAAGGTATTGACTGGCAAACCCAATGGGAATAGACCACTGGAAAGACCCAGACGCAGATAGGAGGATAACATTTGGATAGATCTGAGAGAGATAGCGTGTAATGAGATAGAGTGGAAAGAATTAGCTCAAGATAGGTGGCGTACTTTTGTGAGTGCGGTAATAAACTTTTAACTTCTTAATGCCATAGACTAAGTAAGTAAATTACATACTGACTCTATGGCATTAGGAACTAGGAACACTGTTACAAGAAAATTGAGAAAGGAGAAACATATTTGTCCACCAAAGAGCATAAGAATCAAAAATGTTTTCAAAGACCTGAATTAAAAAGTATATATATTTGCTTAAAGCTCAAAAACTATTGCTTCCATAAAAATATATTTCAAATAAAAGATGTATATCTTTAATAGTACTACAACTTTACAAAGATAAGTTATTTTATATCTGAAATAGTTGCGCAGAAATGATCAAAATTGGACAATTTCCCTAATGTAAATTACCCTCAAAGTCATTTTCATAAAAAAAATGTGAATTGCCATATTGTTTATAACGATAAACAGTGTCTAGATATAAAATTTAATCAAAATCGTTTGAGCTAATTTTGAAAAATCTATCTTTTTTTTTCTTTTTGACCGTCATAAGCTATCCTTAATTTTAGGGTTGAATGTCCAAATAAAAAAAAAACTTCGGAGGGATCTTATGAAGACCCCAGATACCAAGTTTGAGCCCAATCGGTAAAATAGTTTTGGCTCTAGCGCAAGGTACATACAGACGTACAGACGTACAGACAGACGGAATT
>CABFWB010000160.1:0-18205 GCA_902151455.1 Timema bartmani | reverse complement strand
AATTTATAAATACACATTTTAAAAGCTTTCAAACTTAATATTAAATAAAACAAACTCATAAAAGTAATAATGGTGTACTTTAAATTTAAATTTTCATGGTTTTAAAGCAAAAAAAAAAACTCATAAACACAATAATGGCGTATTTTAAATTTCAATCTTCACGGTTTTAAAGCAACCTATAGAAAAAATGGCAAATGCAAGTGAATTGAGATTTTAAATATCAAAAATAAAATAAAACAACATCGTTTTTCTTCGACAGTAGCGATAATGCGTTTGTCAGAAAAGTTAACACTGTTTCCCCTTACTCCTATAGAGATCCCACACCATGGAGTTACCGCAGACCTGCTCCTCTGTTAGATCTCGGCGCGCAGAATTGAGTTTTCGTACCGCTGACCTAATAATATTATTTCTGCAAAACCAACCATCGTATGGACAAAAAAGTGAGACAAAAGATTAAATTCAGACTATTATCTAAAACTTTCTCCCTGACGAAAACTTGTTGACTAAGAAATAACAGAATTCATCTCAGGTTGTACAGTTTTGTTGTATTGTTTTTAATATATAAATAATATTATCGCATTCTTAAAATAAAAAAAGTATTGTTGTAATCGTCAAATTGTACTGAATAAGTACATATAAAGAACTTTATACTCGAGGTATCGCATAGCCGTACAGGGCGATATATTTAAACGCGCTATACTAAGAAGTTTATACGATTGTGCGCAGTGGAGGGGCTCTGGTCACGAAGCGACGTCATCAGCTCCCGCTGAATAAATCATAAAACTGGCTGAACTGGCCAACCTTATATTCTAGAAACCTAGGCCCCAGCTATCTTCCCTCCAATCACCTACCTAAACAGGGACATCATGATCGGCTATGTCACTCAGATCCTCTGCAACTAGAGTCGTGTTTAAAACCCCACTATGTTTTGTTCAGGTGATCGTCCTGCTGTGGGTGGTAGCCCTAGTTATCTTCTCTCCTATCCTGTGGGTGAGACACATCAGCTACCTGGACAGGGACATCATGATCGGCTCCGACACTCAGATCCTTGGTTTCTGCTACGAGAACTGGGAGAGTGAAGCTAGGCCTATATACGGAGTGTTCTGCTTCGTGTTCGTGTATGCTGTGCCAGGATCTGTGGTCATCCTGGCCTATTCGCTGATGGGACTCAGGCTGTGCGCCGTCAGTCCACAGCTGGATGGAGATGAGGGAATGGCATCTACCAGACAGGTGAGTTCAACACACATATCAAAACGAATTAAAATGTATAGTTTTTGCTACATATACATCTGTTGCTTAAGCTATTGTTTGGTAAATTAAACATTATATTGATCTGTGTTGCCTCACACATTGAACTCGAAATGGTATTTACACTTATTTTAATTTAATCTTAACTTCTTCCTTAGTAAAACAATTTTTCAAAAAAAAAAATCCAAATAAAACTAATTTATAGATCGTTTCTCATCTAACCTAAGGTGACTTAAAACTTTGCAAATCATTAATTAGATTATTTAACAAACTTATATTTGTTTAAAGTATCTACATGATTGTGTTGAAGGAGTGTATAATTGTCAAAAGTCAAAATTAAAAAGAAAAGTATTAAATTCTTTGAATTAAATCTAGACAATTACTTCCAATGATTTTATCTTGACTTTTGTGTGAATAGTAAATTAATAAGTGCATAGAGCTATAGTTTAAAGATAATCTAAATCATGGTTGTTGAAGGTTTTAAAGGTACTGTACATATTATAAAATATACTGTGCACAAGATATATTTATGGTTCCCTAGTAACACATACATTATAGGCATAATAAACCAGTACCAATTTAAAACAAAAATTCATTTTGAAACTTTTAAATAGTTGTACAGCATGTTAAATATTTTAGGGAAGCTATAAAACTCAAATCCGTAGGGATATGAATACTACTCTCTCGCTTAGAGCCGTTCTTGTTAATATAAACTCCATATTTGCCTGGGAGGGTAGCAGTTTCCAGTGATGTTGAATCTTGCTATCAATAGTGATGCTCCTTCTATAGCTATATCCTGTCTACATTATTGCCTCAATACCACTCATGTTCTCTTGGCAGGGTATTCTGGCACATCTTGCTATCAGCATTGCCTGACTTAACACAACTTGTTATCTCCTATCATTGTCTATATACCGCTCCTATTCTCCTGACAGGATACTCGCCCGGTGCATGAAAGCCGTCGTGTGGCACGCATCTTGCTGCTCCTTGATGTGATGTTTGCCTTCTGTTGGCAACCTCACAACATGTTAACTCATATCATTGTTTATATACCTCTCCTGTTCTCCTGGCAGGGTACTCGCCTGGTGCGTGAACGCCGTCGTGTGGCACGCATCTTGCTGCTCCTTGCTGTGATGTTTGCCTTCTGTTGGCTACCTCACAACGTGTTTGCATTAGTGATGGACCTGGAGGTCCTCGACCTCACCAAAGGGGATCCCCTCAGTGTGTTCAGCTACACGCTGCTACTTGGACATGCAAATTCTGCCATCAACCCGTTGCTCTACTGCTTCATGACAAGGAATTTCAGGAGTGCAGTCCGGGAACTGGTGCTCCGGTCCAGAGCCACCTTGGCCTCCAGACAACACCAGAGGTGCAAAGTAAGTTACAACACAGCTAGACACCTACTCAAGATATTAACACCTGAGTCTTTTTTCATACCTAGCTCAATATGTAAACTTAACTACTACCATAATCTACGAGACTTGATTACTCTAATAATATCTTGTGATGAGTATAGGGTATGTAACTCATAATTATGTGACCTCCACTCCCCAGTTTCTTCATCCCTTTTTGAACCAAATATCTTCCTAAGCACCTTGTTTTCAAACACCCTAAATTTGTTTACGTCATGTAAGGTAAGAGACCACTTTTCATACCCATAAAGAACAACCGGTAAAATTATGGTTTTGTATATTCTAAGTTTTACATTCCTAGACAGCAGCCGAGATGTCCACAACTTAATAATTGACTGATAGTATGGATTTCCCGACAGTGCTAATTTCCTGATTTCCACTCAAAAATCGTTACTGCTAGTTAAAATTATTCCTAAATATTTATAAACTTATTAACACTGTTAAATAATACGTTTTTCGAAGTAATATCTAGATTATAATCTCCAATCTGTGTTCTTTTTGTTATCATGTACTTAGTCTTTTCAGAGTTCCCTTCAAAACTTATTTCCTTATAGCCCCTAATAAAATTTCCGCATTTCTTGCAACAACTTCCTTACTGTTCCCCAACAAAGCTTAATCATTTGCGTATCCTAGTAGCTGTATTGTACCGTTTAATGTCCAGCCTTCCCTACTTTCTTCCATTACCCTAATAACATACTCTAAGGTTAGATTAAAAAGTAATGGGGGGAGTACAGCTCCTTTTTTCCAATCCAGTATGTATTTCCAAAGTATCTGATTAGTTACATTCAACATATACTCTTTCTGTATTGAGAAAATAAACGGTTGAGCATGCTAAATTGCATCTCTACTTCGTGTTCAACCTTTCTCAAAATATCGTCATTATAAGGACAAAATAATCAAGAAAACTTGAGGAAATTGAGAATGGCTTCGTAGTTTTGCAACTATCAGTGATATAAAGTTACGCACTGTACTAAGTAGCGGATTAATGGCTCACGCAAACATAACTTGACATGTGCCATCTATACGCCAGATTCATATTAATGGAATATTCATCATGGCTGAATGTTTGATTCAATAAGTTGGTGTGTTTGTATAAAGATTTTGTGTTTGCTACAATATTATCTTTTGAAACTCAAGGCTAAGGGAGTATAAGTCTCTTTTTATAAATTTGTGAAGACTAATGGTTATCAGTCTCTTCATTGGGTTCGCTGGGCTTGAGCCTTGCACGCGCTTCAGGGCCTTATACTTCAGGGATGGCAATATCAAGGGGATTAGGAGAGAGGGAAAATGGGCACGTACGCTTGGGTTTACGTTGGTTTATTAAAGTGAATGATAAGCCTATAGAGACAATGTGGAGGCTACAGTTTTCAGAGGAAGGGAGAGCTGTACTGAGCCATGAGTGCCTTACAAATCCATCATGGCAGGTACGGCATCACTCACTGAGATTATGTTGAACCAACATAACAATGCGGCTATAATAGCGTGATCGACCTTTGGGAACTGCGCATCCTCTTAACGTGTCAAAACACTCATAGGATTTTTGTTGTTTTTTATCATGAATTTTATTTGGGGAGAGGATGGGGAGGTGTGGGTGTCATTTAGGTGTTGTGGGGGATCATTGGGTTAGTTTGTATGTGTTTTATTCATGTCCAAACTTGTTAATTCCTGTCCCATTTGATTTTTTCCCCATTTGATTGTGTGTGTGTATAATTGTTTTTTATGTGTGTCCTTGTGAGGAGAATTCTGGGTGGGAGATTTTGTTTATTTATTGGTGTGGGAGTTTTTTATTTATTGGTGGGGGAGTGTGCAGTCTCGGGCGCTGGGCAGCGCTCGTGGTCTGCATCCTTCTCTGCCGGTGATCAATGCCCGTTAGGGTGGGAGCGTTCACAGGCATCCTCTTTCGATGGCTGTCTAACAGAGTTTGAGCTACTGGCCCTGTTTCGCTGTCGCAACCCTCCCCCAGGCAATGAGCTTTCTATTATGACTCATACCTGGCGCAAGTTTGGTGGCTCGACAAGACAAGTCGAGACAGGAATAGATCGCGACCTTGAATGATGTCACAATGGGTTTTCCCTGATGACTCGTACATGGCTCCAGTTTGGCGGCTTGACAAGACAATTTGAGACAGGAATAGATCACGACCTTGAATGATGTCACAATCCTTCCCCAATCTATGTGGTAGTGGGTTTTCCTGGTGACGTCATAGCAACCATGGCACCAATTTGGTGGCTCAACAAGACAAGTCGAGACAGTAATAGATCAATAGATCACGACCTTGAAACCGTGAGCAAGTACAAAAGGTCATTAACCCTGTTCATGACAGGTGCCAATTTGGCAGCTTGGCAAGTTGAGACTCGTGTCTGGCGACCCTACGTGTTGGGATAAGGCAAGGGACAAACCTGTTTTGAATGAATGAAACACGATATTACAAACATATATTTATTAAACATGAAAGGTTTCACATACATAAAATTTACTATACATTTTTACAGGAATGATTAATATATTCGTTCATACTGTTTTTCTACAGTATCTCTTAGATGTGTTAGTAAAATTGTTTTTAGTTCACAATCCAACATGTAAAAGTCCAACCCGACGACTTGACGTGTATAATAGGTAACACTGATAATATCCAGGTTTCTGATGGGTCTTTCCACCGTAGGGTGTTTGAAGTCGATGACATCCGCTGATTCTGTTAGCGTGTCGCATACATCCACGACAAGTGTGTCGATCAAATCGTTGCAATATCGTGCGGTGGGTGTCGACCACTTATCTCTTCGGTCGATGGCCTCCCACACTTCAAACAGATGCGCCCAGCTAGGTGCTAGGTAGGCAACCTGTTTGAGTCCGGCGTCTAGTTTCTCACTGATGATGACCATACGGTCATCGTATATGCGTCTAAAGCTAAACGCACACCAGTTAGTCAAGACAAGACAAGCTTAGACAAAACAACTTTAGACGAAATTAGACAAGACACTTTTAGTCATATGATATTAACTAAAACCAGTTAGTCGTGAACAAGATGTCAGACAACAAAGTTGTAATAGGTGCACTTAAAATTTGGGAGTGGATGTGAGAGCAGTAAGTAGGAAATAGGAGATATTGGGTTCATCCAAATAATAGGAGGCGGGAATACCAAAACACAATTGAAAATTTAGTTCTTGAGCTTAGAGAATATGAAGAAAAGTTTTATAGTT
Organism: Timema bartmani; assembly: GCA_902151455.1. Lineage (NCBI taxonomy): Eukaryota > Metazoa > Arthropoda > Insecta > Phasmatodea > Timematidae > Timema > Timema bartmani. Next base: position 12,348 of record CABFWB010000160.1, on the reverse strand, counting down.
TCACGCGATTAAAACCAAAAACATTTGACTATAGGCTAACACTTGTAGAAGATAGAATGACAAAAAAGGATACAAATTTTAGGAGATGTCTATCCACCACAGTGCGACTGTTTATCACTTTGAGGTAAGTTAAACCACTTTATCCAATAATTTATTTGATGCGTTTGCTTTATATAATTATTTATTGATTTAATTTCTTGATTGTATACTTGAGTGATTGATTTCTTTAACCCTTTAGAAACTGTTAAGATATGGTAGCATGAAGGGTGATTTGAGTATTGAATATTTAGCTGTTTACATTTATACATATATTCTCTATTGCAATTTTATTGTATAACAATATTTTGTTTAAAAGTAACAGATTTAGCTATACACTGCAAATAACTAAATAAATAAGTAAACGAAAGTCTTATGTCTGTTAAATGTTACAATTTGAAATATATAGCATCTGATAAAATATCCCCATCAGCATCAGACTGATCAAGTGGAGCATCACTTGAAGAAATCCCACTATTACAAGTGGAAAATGGAGTGNGAGTGTGATGAACTTGAACTGCTTTCCATTTCTTGCTCGTCCATTAAATTAAATTAAAGTAGTAATAATTTCCTGTTTAAATAATCGTTGTCTTTTTGGTGTCAGTGAGTCATAATCTGGAAACATACCTTTCACGTAGTTCCGCAATGGATGTTCTACTACAATTTGTTGTGTGTTACTCTTGAGGAAATCTATCATTGGTCCTACAACTAGCTGTGATGGTAATTGTTTCTCTGTAGGTCGTAAATGTTTTTCACTATCTAAAGGAGCCAGGCGTTTTCCAGTTTATTCCTCCAATATATCAATACTGTTATTAGGAATTGCTTGGTTGTCTTCAGTGGTGGATTGGATGCTTCCTTCCTCCTCTTCTTCCATTTCGGAGTTTCCTTTTAGTTTGCAATGTTGCATGTAGTCCTTCAAGAATGAATAATATAACATCTGCCAAATACCATTTGGGTTTTTGTTCACTTCCAGAATCAGATGGTTTCTTCTGATTTTTTAAATATCTTGCATAAGAATTTCTCAGATTCATCCATTTCTGCTTGCAATCATTTACTGGAAAACAGAAAGAAAGAGACATACTGTAGTAGGCTATGGAAGTAACTTTCAAAGTTTAATGTAAATTTGATTGTGTAAGACTTAAAATTAAATTTTAAAATAAATAATTTTTTGATATTAAATTTAAATTTAGTCAAAAGAGCCTGTATTTCAAGTTCTAATGTTATCATTATCTTTTGTTTACAGATTCTTAGCAACGGGTGCTAAATTTGCAGCCATGCACTTCGAATTTAGAGTTGGTGCCACAACAATCGGCTGTGTTGTAATGGAAACATGTAAAATAATATGGGATGTCTTTCAACCCATCTACATGAAAACTTATTATTCACTTACGGAATGGGAGGATATTTCAAAAAAAAAAGTTTGTGGAACTATCCTCGTTGTATTGGTAGCATTGTCGGCAAATACATAAGAACTAAAAAACCTTCCAACTGCGGCTTGCAGTATTACAAATACAAAGGATTTCATTCAATTGTACTACAAGCTGTTGTAAATGCTGATGGTTACTTTTTATTTGTGGTTGTTGGAGATTATGGACGTGAAAGTGACGGCAGAGTATTTTGCCAATCTCATTTTGGAAAGAAGCTATTGAACAATGGATTGAATCTTCCAAAACCTCGCCCTCTACAAGATGGTGAAGACACTGATATTACGTTTGTCTTCTTGGATGACGAAACATACCCACTACATAAAAAATCTCATGAGATATTTTCTAGAAGAAGCTTGACATTTGATGATTTTCGAATGTATAGCTATAGACACTCCAGGGCAAGAAGAATAGAAGAATGCGTGTTTGGAATACCACGAGTGAGGTTCCGAATTTTTTCTTCTGAAATAAGTGTTGCTTCTGATAAAATATATGCCATTGGATTGGCAGCCTGTGTACTTAATAACTTCATAAAAAAAGAAACAGTACGGTCACTTGTATAATCAAATAGTTTAAGAAACATTTCCTATTGAGAAAACTACAGCCACTGCTTCAAAACCAAATGAGACCATCAACAGAAGCTCTTGGAATAAGAGAAATATTTAAAAACTATTTAATCTCAGAGAAAGAAAGTGTTTCGAGGAAAAATGCAGCTATCAATAAGTAATATATTTTTATGATTTATAGACAAATTTAATTTACGTAATTATAAAACTATAAAATTTGTTCTAGAACTTACCTGTCATATTCATTTCTTCACCAACTTTCCTCCACAGGTTTTCCACCACATTTCTGCTATGGTGCTTCTTTAATTTCAGATTGTAAAGAAATTCTCTGTCTTGAACTAACAACTCAAACTGTTCATCATCACTTACCATTAAGTGCACTATTTGGTTTTGGACAGGTGGACGAAAACGAGCAAAATATCTAGTGCGAACCACGGCCTTGTGACATCAGCTGGTGTCTGATGGTGACTGAAAGGAGTAGTGCATGTACTCTTCCATGAGACACGAAGTTTATACAGGTTTAGACATGTCTAAATGAAATTACTAATCAGTGTGTGTTACACCATAAACATCAATGTACATTACAGTGACTAATCTTGTCTTGACTAACTGGTGTGCATCTAGGCTAAGAGAGATTTCATGATTAGCAGGTTGAGTGTTGCTGAAAAACTTTGATATGATCGACTTTGTGCCAACACTACGTCATCGGACGCCCAGTGTTTCCCCTAAACCTCCACGAGAGCGCCTGGCCAGCTTACGGAAGGTTTTTTCCGCGGGGAAAAGTAGTTAGGGTCGTTGACGTAAGGACCTATAGAAAAAATGTACTGTTTTTTGTGTGTTTTTTTCGTTGGAAAGAATTTGCTGAATCAAAAGACGAACTTAAAAGTGTCTTCTATTTTACAAACATATAATAAACGAACATGTTAACATGAAAATAATTTAAGACTAGTCTTAGATTATTCAACGATTCACACTAAACATGTTATCGCCAATATTAGTACAGTCTATAATGGTATAATATACTTTGAAATTTACCTTTGTATTTCTTTCCTAGAATATTATTATATTATTAATAATTATAATAATTTTAGTACATAAAAATTAAAGTTTATAAATGTTATATTTTTATTACTTGTTACTATAAGTTTTTAATTCAAATTAGTCAAGGGAAATACTTAAACTTAATTAAATAGGAATAGGTTCTTTAGTTAGTAGTGAACTTTTATTCCTATTTAAATTTAAACTAATAGACTATATTAAATATTCAAATTCAAATCTTAATAACATGATATAATATTTAAAGTATTGTCATGCAACACTTATCTGCCTAATTAATGATTATATATAGTAATTTTATATAATATATATTTAATTTGAACTTTGTTTAAAATTAAGATTTCTGATTGAGCATAGTGTTAGTATGCAACCTTGTTGCACTAGGTTGAAAAGGCTACCAATTAGAAGTTATTTGTGAGGCTATCGTGGAACTATCGAATAAACTGACTTTGTAACTTTGTGACATTTATTTTTTAAAAAGGTTCTCCAATCTAACACTTGGTTCAAACTCGAACACTTTAATGGGAACAGAGGTGTATATATTTTAATTTGAGGAGGGTATCTGGGAACTCCCATTAAATACTACACGTGTTTTCAGTTGGAATTTATTGGAGGTAGGGAATTATTCAATATTTCACTAAGCATGACTTAAGCTACAAGCTCGGTCTTAAATAATGCAAATATTTGTATAGTAGTCCAGCATTGACCTTATTAAACAATCAATTTAATTTGGTTAGCTATAATTCATTTTAATTGCAAAAGGCATTCAAATTGAAGCCGCTTAGCAACGAAAATGTTACTAAAAATAATTGTGTACATTTTTCATAACAATATTAATTGTAATCTTTGACGAATATAACACGGAGCCCCATTCAAAGGAAGTAGTTTTGTACTATTTGAGTTGACTGTCTTCTCCTTCAACGCGTGTACGTTTTAATAAACGCGCCATTAGATTACTTTTCTCAAGATAATTGACTACTTCTGCAGTAAGGTGTATTATCGGGATTTTTCCTATTTTTTATTTTCATATTAAGATCGCCATCGAGGAGCGACCATGGATTTTTTTTCCAGAAAGTATTGTTAATTATGAGGTACATGTATTCTTAAAATTAATATTGAATTGATTTAGTATCTTAAGGGTACTTAACTTAGCTTCATAAGGACAGTTAAAAATTGCATTAATTTAAACTATAAGCTTGGATGACAGGTACACACATTTTGGTTGGGGTATTACGTGTAACCTTCCTCCACCTGCCCATGACTTTGATCAAAAAGAGGTGAGAGGTGAGAGGTGTCCAAGTGTTTGTCCATTAATAAATATATTTACTAAGTTTGACTAAAATTAGAAAAAATAGGTCTATTAGGGGAGCCTGAACGCTTATATGTCATCGAAATAGAGGAAAGTTCCCACGGGAATTTTGAATAGTCGTTAATCAACTAGGTGCATTCTGGGAAAGATGCTTACACTTACTTAACCTGAATAAAAGGAGACTAGGTAAACACTATATGCTAGCTCATTGTATTCTTTGGCACTGGAATCAACGTTTATTCTACCAAGACTAGATATAACCGCCATATATAATTCGTTTAGGGAGAAAGAAAACTTCCATCCATTCGAGCAATTACTTTTGAGTATTTTTAGGCTTGTTTTGAAGGGACGATATGGATACCCACAGACTACTTAAAGTCGAACTATTTTAGAAATTTCAACACGAGACACAGTACCATCGTCCTATGTGTCTGAAATGAGGAGTCAATTGACATACCTATTAGATCGGGAAAACGACGCAGGAACCTCGCTAGTAGAAAAGGAACTTATCCCTAATCTTTCCTCCGAGCTTCCTCACTCAACAAAAAACTTGAAAATCTCAAGATAAGAGGTAGGAGACAACGTGCAGCTCACCTATTCTCAAAAGAGAAAAGTATAAACTTGTTTAAAACATTTAAAAGATTGGGTGGATAGAGCACTGTCGGACAACCCCTGATGGGAAAACGAAAGAGAAAAGTTTAGAAGGGTCTGTGAAGAATTCTCGACAAAGACTCTGGGAATAGTAGACAGGTAACAAATTAACGTATAGACCCAAACGCAGGAAAAATCACTAACTTCATCTGAACCAGCTTTAGCACATCAAACTAACTAGCAGACTTGCCGAAACTTACATACCTTCCATGCCACAAGAGAATTACCTGCCGGGAGGATCTAACGCTCCACTGGAAAAGAAGAGAATAGACACTGACTTAAAAGACTCACCCAAAATCGCACGAAAGGAAACTAACCGAAGCTGTTTCCAAAACGAATAGACTGCAGGATCAAGAGGAGACCTTTTAAACATATTAAAACTAGTACGTGACTGGAAGATTACTTTTTCAGAACGGTCAAACCCAATGGATTTTCTAGAGAGGTTCAACGACCTGAAAGAAACCTATCAACTTTTTGACAAAGAAACAATTGAAGCACTGCCAGAACTATTCGTAGGGAAGGCCTTGTTGTGGATAAAGAATCACAAAGATGTATGAACTCGGTGGGAGGAATTTACAAAAGCATTTAAATTAAACTACTTCCAGTCCGACCACCTGGAATCCCTAGAAGACCACATTATCCACGTGAGGGAAGTTCTGAACAAGTTAAGACAAGCAAAGCTGACGGTTAATCCGGACAAAGTTTCTTTCGTGGTCTCGAAGATAGAATTTCTGAGACACAGAATGTCCCACAAGGGTTTGTCCACCGACCCTGAAAGGACCAGGGTGATTAGAGAATATCCTTTACTTGACACAGACTGGAAATTGGCACGATTCTTAGGCATGGTAGGATTTTTTTGGTAGATTTATCCCCAACCTGTCATCGGTCGCCTAACCGCTGTTCCAACTGAGAAAAAAAGCAAAGGCCCTGAAGTGGACGGAGGAGAACAAAGACGCTTTCCAAAAACTTAAAGAATCACTAACTTGCCCACCAGTATTAAAACTACCTGATTTTAACCAAATATTTGTCTTACAGCTAGACGCGTCCTTGGCAGGGCCGGGCTAGGACAAATTACCGAGGGGAATTTTCAACCGATTGCGTACGCTAATCGTACATTGCACAAACATGAGACCAACTATCCCACCTACGAACTAGAGATGCTGGCCGTAATATTTGGGATAGACAAGTTTAGGCAGTATCTGGAACACAGTACGTTTGAACCACAATTGGGATAACCAATCCGTAACTTGGTTACTTCGGCATCCTCGCCAAGTAGAGAAAATTGGAAGATGGATAGCACAGTTGTTAGCATTGAATTTTGATGTGATCCATGTGAAAGGAGGGAGAAACATATTCGCGGATGGATTGTCACGCATATTCTAGGAATCCGAAGAAAGAAAACATAGCACCCTAAATGATGAGGTATAACACACTACATCCCTGACGCTACTTGGACGCTTGCTGGAATTTTTCACACCCATACGTGAAAGCCAACGAGGCTACCCTATTTTAGGGGATATTTACAGAAAGACATCTATAGGAGAGACATTGCCCGACTTTGAGATATAAGATGGAGTCCTTCTAATCAAACCATTGGCGAGGTCAAAATGTAAAGTGGCAGTGCCTCCAAAACACGTCCATATATTAAATAAATATTATCACTCCAGCCCCATAGGGGGTCGCGTATTTACATTCCCTCTATGTAAAGCAAAGACTATTGCGAAAATTAAAACTCTATTTTTTGGAAGGGGATGGATCAAGAGATACGTGACCTAGTCGGTAAATGCGAAACGTGTTTACGCTCGAAACCTGCCCAAAACACGAAATATGGTGAATTGACGTCAGACGTAGCCAAATTCCCAATGGAAATACTATTAATGGATTTCTTTGGCCCCTACCACAAACTAAAGAAGACCACACCTACCTGTTTACGGCGTTAGATGCCTTTTCGAAATTCGTGTGGTTCGTTCCAGTGAGGAATGCCTTGGCTGATGCCGCAATGAGAGCGTTGGACAGAGAAATATTTAGAAACTTTGGATTACCGTGTAGCTTGGTACCGGATAAAGCTAGTCAATTGAGATCTCACGCTTTTCAAGATATTTGCTTCACTTTACAAAAAGTCCCTATTATCCTAGCCTCTCCCAGGTGGAAAGTTTCCATAGAAACTTGAAGAGTGCACAAATCTTGTTCCACAACGTCCACCACAGGCTCCAACCTCACGTGGCTTCAGCTAGCCTTTAATACTATCCTTCACGAGAGTCACAAGAGTACGCCTTCTAAGGTGTTGCTTGGTTATGACCCTATTCAACCCATCAATCTGGAGTGGGAAATCTTTCCTACCAAGTGGGAAGAGGACTCAAGTCAAACCCCTTGAGAAAGATGGGAGAGAGCTTGGACAAAACTGAAGAGAGCCCATGAGGGGGTGGCTAAAACGATACACCTAGACCATATACCCTATACCGTACAAGGTGAGACAATAAAGTAGTGTATAGAGTTCATCAACTCAGCAGAGAGGTTGATGGGATATCCGCGAAGATCTGCTACAGATGGTTCGAACCAACTGTAATTGAGCGTTTTATGAGTCACGGTCCAGCTAAGGGACCGAGATACAGGTCTCCCTACAAGGAAAGCTAAAGTGAGTAAATTAAAACCTTGACAACTCACGTGATGCGATTTCCTCTCTTTTCTTGTTAGCATCTGTGGTTAGTTACTGGTTCTCGAGGGATACATTTCTAATCGAGTAAAAATTAATACAAACACTTGGAACAAACCTTTCCCTCTAACAAAAATTATTATATGTATAGTTATGTTAATAAAGTGTACATTTGTCTATAGACATTAATATGCTAAAATAGGGGCGTGCGCGTTTACGATAGCTACTCTATTAAAATATGTGCTTACATAGGTTAGCCTAAGTTTGATTACTCATATGTTTCATGTTTACTGTCTAAAATCTTGTATTGTTTTGATCTAAGTAGAATCTAAGTTTTCGTATTTGTCAAATATTATATAAAATGTATCGATCAATCAATTCATAAATTATAGAATTTAAGAAATATAATATATGTACATAAGTAAAATTTTGTAATTAGTGAGCCCTGCCAAAGTATACTCGAACTAACTCTTATCTTAACTATCAACCGAAGGAGGGGAGAGTGTGCCAACACTATGTCATCGGACGCCCAGTGTTTCCCCTAAACCTCCGCGAGAGCGCCTGGCCAGCTCGTGGAAGGATTTTTCCTAGGGGAAAAAGTAGTTTGGGTCGTTGATGTAAGAACCTAATATGGTATACGTGGATAGTCATAGTTGTTCTGTTAAGTGAAGAAAATGAATTGACACCCCCGACCGGTGGGGAAAGTCAGTGTCGACCACTCTAGCGCATTTGGGCAACAATAAATTCAAGTTTTGTGTAAACTTGTGTTTTATTGAAGCGAGTGTCCCTTGATATATATATAGTGGTATAACTTGTAGTGGTGTAGTTTTTGCCACTCTGTACGGTTAAACACCGCACAATTCCCTCCGCATTTTTCTAGCTGGACATAGGGCGTAAAGTTGTTCATAACACTCATCCCAACGATGACTCGTTTGGTGTCGACTCCACCCATCGAACACAAATTGTTGAAAATACTGGTGATGGCAAGCGGCTTCACCGGCTTTGCTTTGCTGGTGCAAACGTCTTGACCTTTCATGACAATTGATCGCTTCAACGACTATCGTGATTATGGCTGGCACGCCATCAGGAGGCTCTTTTATAGCCGACGGGGAAAGACAGGGTGCACGCTGATTGGTCGCAGCCTCTTGAGAGGAGGCAAGACCCAAGCGTCTTGAAAAAATGTGTTTTAATATATCAGCACCTTAACGTCATTGTATGTATCATCGGTGGTTAAGAATAGGGTTAGGGAACTTTTCATTGGAGTGTTTTGGATTCAATATAGACGGTACATGAGACAGTAATGGTCACAAACGTCTGAAGCTGTGACAAAAGTCTACTAAAATTGGTTTTGTTTGGTATCCACCATCGACATGTGCAGATGTAGGTATCCGCCATACCAACATGGACCACTGTTGGCGTATATCGGGTGGTTAGGAGGAGTAAGGTAGCAATGTTCCAGAATTCACGTTGAGTGAGGGAGAGGGAAACTATCTAGCGAGAACTAGTGACAGTAAGCCTCAGCGTGGATTCGAACCCCCGACTTCCCCCACCATAACTAGATGAGTTACACACACCCTTTCTGGCTAAACGTCCATATATTCATTAAGATAATATGGTAGGGATGATTAAGAAAATGTTCCAGCATTTTACCTGGAAATAGTATTACCAACAATTTTACCCGGCAGGGATTCGATTTCAACCTTTCCGCTAGAATGATATGCACCTGATATTTATACGGCGTGCCTACAGGGATTAGAACCTCAATATCTTTCGTGGGGCTGGCATCGCTAATGTCTGTTAAAACGGTCATCCAATAAAATGCTTCCTTCCAGTGGTTGAGTGCCCCCTGCATTTGCAAGAGTGAAAAGTAAGCCGAAATCAAAAATCACTTAAAGCTGGTCGACCAGATTTTCCGTTTGTTATAATTAGACCAGGTATAAAGCGTGCCAGCATTTGGTGTGGGAAAAACCTAGAAGCATGTCCCGCAACTGTCAGATTCCTGAGATTACATCAGCACGCGGTGGATGCAAGAGCACAATTGACGAGTAACAGTAAATCTATGCTGTTTTAGATGAATTGACCACTCGCCGTCGCCAAATTGGTGGTTCGACAAGTCGAGACAAAAATAATCAAGGGAAACCTTGCAATGCCAGTTTGTCGGTTTACGTGTCAAGACAGCAATGGGTGATGTCGCAATCCTCCCAGGCTATAGGTTTTCCCTGATGACTCATATCTGGCGCCAGAGTGGCGGGTCAGTTAAACAATTCAAGACAAGAATATACTAAGAGTAGTGTCGCAACCCTCACCGGCAATGGGTTTTCCCTGTGACGTCATTGCAACCTTGGCGCCAGTTTGGCGGCTTGACAAGTCAAGACAGTAATGGATCGTATTTCCATGACGACAGGGGGGTTAATGACCTGGTGTCCTCTGTCCCACCTTCAATAATGCAAAGGTTTATTTACATCGCAATGGAGTTTTTTTCCTTCGTACTTGTTGGTATATGCGGTAAGGGGTTTTCCCCGGTGACGTCATCGCTCATTAGGGTGATGTCGCAATTAAAGAGCATTGACACAGCTCTGGTTATGCACAATCAGGGGCCTCTATCCAGATAGAAGCCTCACAGTAATTTATAATCCCCAGTTAGGGGCCGATCTTTCGACAAAATCCTACCGAAATTTGTTTTGTTTGATAACTACTGTCAGCATGTTTGGGTGTAGGTATCCATCATACCATGGGCCCCTGGTGGTGGTGTACTAAGATAATGTTGTGGTGAGGAGTAAGAAAATGTTCCAGCGTTTAGGTGGAGGGAGAGCGGGAAATCATCTAGTGAAAACTACTAACAGTACACCTCAGCAATTCTTCAGATCCCCAAACTCACGCACCATCGGAAAGCTATAACTAGATGACCTTGACATGTAGGCTGTGTACCCAACAAATATTCGAACCTTGATATCTTTCACCGGGTGCTTCATGCCTTATAGTTGCCAAACCCGAGAGAAAAATATGGTGTTTCAAATTTCACGCACCCGTACTGTCCCTAGAATATATTGTATAGAAATCGTTGGAAATTCAAAGACAGAAAGGTGATGGCAATATACACGTGACAGCTTTGCCGGAATAAAATATTAAACAGCGCAGACGGGTAAATGTTAAGCTTTATTGGTTACACACGTGTAGTTAATATAGCTTTAGCAAGTAGAATATCTAGTGATATGAATAGAAAGGAAGAATAAGTATATTATTATTATTTCACTGCTTAAATATTTGTTTATAATTTTAACTAAATTTGGTTTAAGGTAAGGTGTCACAGTATCACACACACGCACACGAGCACGCATAAACATTAATTTTGTAACTATAAATTGTAACTTTTTTATTTAGAACCGTGTCTTACTACCCGTTTGGGCTATACGCTTAAGTACTAATTACGCTAATGGATTAGGAATTGGAAAGGTTGAATTTAGAGGAAGTGAGTCCAAATTTGCGTGGAGGGAGAGTGGAAAACAATTTAGTAAAACAATTTAGGAAAACCACCCCCAATTCACCCGACCGAGATTCGAAGCTCAACCTCCCCCGTCCTCGGCAGTCTGGCTTTACACGAAACAAGCGTGTTAGTCAATTACGCCACCGAGGTGGGTGATTGTAACCGTTGTGACGGTATATTACTGCCCAAGCAGAAAGTAAAATAATGTAATTATTTTAGTAACCATTGTTTTCCTTGAGCCACTTAAAACAACAAAGAAGAAGTTTTATTTAATGTAATTTAATGTTCTAAACTATATTTTGCTGACATAATATATAACTTTCACATTAATTCATAAGTAATATCGAATACAGCTATGAGAACTTTGAATCAATATTAGAAAATCCAAACAAAATGAATAATGCATAAAACCGCACTTGGATAGGCACTATGGTTTCTGGTTTGAGCGTAGTTTTGGGTATGATATTCTAGTTAATCTGCTGTAATATGGTCAAACTCTCGAGAGCTTTTAGGGCACGCCTAAGCGCTCTGTTAAGTAACTTTCTCAATCTCCTAGTGTCACTTTTCCAAAGGCATTAATTTAATTCCAACAATTAATATGCTACGAGGTTGAATTACTCCATCTACCGCAAAAGAAAGATCTGCTTGTATAACATTATAAACCTACCTAGTCCCTAGCTCTAATTGTAACCCCCAGCTATAAATATTCCCAAAATATAATAAAAAGGCAACGGGTAAAATTATCTTAAATTTATTAAATAAGAGACGATATAATTGAGAAATACAAAAATGCAAAAAAACAGATAGTGTAGAAGAAGGGAGAAAGCATTGGCCTGAGATTAAGCTAGAACTTTAAATACGAGCACAAGTAATACATCCCATACAGAATGAAGTCCAATATTTACCTATTCGTTATACATATTAAGTCATGGATGACAATTAAAGTCCATTAAAGAGTCCATCATATATTTGCAACCAACAATAAAAAATATGTTAGCTATTTAAGTCGAAAATATAATTTTGAAAAATATAAAGACATAAGCGCGGACGAGAAAATTATTTTCCTTTTTTTCCATCAGACTTCTAGTATCTTCCCGAAGTTTCAAAGAGATACTGTGACGTCTTTTCCGGCCTCATGGGCGGCACACCTTATTACCCCTTGACCCCTT